>CANUEX010003535.1:0-37377 GCA_948099535.1 Jatropha multifida
TTCAAACTAAAATACTAAAAATTAACTAATCAATTACCTAACAATATAATAAAATCAAATAATCAAAATTCTAACAATTAACCATAAATATTAAAATTCACCCAAACAATATATAATCCACAAATTAATCTACTAACCAAAATAATTGACTACTCAAACTATAAAATCATTCAACCAAATATTCTAAAATTAATAAACTAATTAATAAAAAATTTAACCAAATAAATTCTGAAAATTATAAAATTAATACCCAATAAATATCAAAGTCCTGATAAATCCTTGAATCGGAGGAGGAGGAGACGGTGGCCGATAGCAAGCTAGGCTTGTTGTGGTTGCCGGAAACTATTGCAACTAAGGAGACAGTGGCTGGCAAGAGACGAGCGGCTGGAGGTGCAGCTGGGTCTACTAGGTCGCGCATCAGAGGGAGAAGCTGCTGGAGCTGGGTCTGAGTCGCGCGATGGAGGAGGGAGGAGGAGCAATGGCTGCGTGAGGAGGAGCTGAGCATGGAGCTGCTGTGGCGGTCCGGCGGTGCTGCAGGTGGCTGGCGTCGCTTAGAGAGGGAGACAGAGACAGGCAGGGAGACCGAAGGAGAGAGAGAAAGAGAAACTGAGAGAGAGAGGGTTGGAGCTGGAGCTTGAGGCGTGGCCGGCGTGGCTGTGGCGTGGTGGTCGGCGCAGTGGAGAGAAGCCGGAGACAGTGAGAGAGAAAGAGAGAGTGAGTGTTTGGTTGTGAAGGAGAGGAAAGTGTCGATGAAGAAGGAGAGAAGGAGAAGAGAATAAAAAGAAAAGAGAGAAAAGAAAGAAAAGAAAGAAAGAAAAAGAAAAAGAAAAAAGAAAAAAAAAGTAAAATTATTAAAAAAAAACAAACCGTCCGACGTTAGATTGTCGGGGAGAAAAAAATAGTAACGCACAGTATTTTTAAAAAATATCAGATTCGGGTCTAATTTTAATTAATTCGGTCCAATAAAAAAAATTGGTCCGATTTTTATTTGATTAACGGTTACTCGATTAATTTTAGGGCGAACCAAAATGGTTTTCAATCCTGATAATATTACGTGGCGTAATATTATTGGCTAATAATTTAACGATTAAATTTAAATGGGAATTATTTTGAAATAAAAATTTCGGGCTATTACACAAGAGATGCCCTAGGAAGAAGTGGAGGGAATGGAGGTGGACACAATAGCCTAAGCCTACCTATTCTATCTATTGGTGACCACTCCCTTCACCAATCATAGGAATGATGCAATTTGGCTCTATTGCCCCCATTAAAGGACCTTAATATGACGGGGCAGCAAAGTTGGGGGGCTATTGCTCTGTCTTACTTTTATTATGGGATGGACTTCTATGTGAGAGGTAACCATCTGTAGATCAACTACCAACGCATCATATATATTATACAATCTGCCTTTACTTGCTTATTTTATTCACCTCTTTCTTTATTAATATCCATTGTTTGCTTTTGCTTTCCCCTTTTCACTGTTAACTTTTACTTTGTGATGTAGATCTTAGCGTGTGAGCGTCGGGTACCACATATTCCCTGGCTTTTTGATTTTGGTGCTGTTGTTGGTGAGATGACCCTGCCCTAAGGTCAAGATCAGAGATATAGCAAGAGATATGCTTACAACACCTTTGACCCATCTGTGTTTCGACAAATGTTGAATGGCTTATAATGGACCATAATGAGTCTTCTTCTTTTTATCTTTTTATCTTTTTTTTTAAATTTATCAGCTAACCCTTATTGTTGCCCCTGTGTAGATAAAAGAAGTACCCGTGTGGTGATTTTGTGCAAGCAGCAGTGCCATATCTGCATAAGAGGATGTGTTGCCTAGGCTCTTTTATGACGTGTATTACCTCAAAGACAGGGTGTATGAATGGGAGCTAAGCATTGCACAGAGGAGGGTACTACATGGAGTCTCTTACTTCATGATGGCTACTCAACAAATTAAGGGAGAGATGGTTGTTACAATGCAAATCGGCACTACAGCCACCAAGCATTTAGCTGATTTTATGCTTGGAGCTTATAAGGTTTTTGCTTGGACTCAGCTATTGACACGAGTGCCTCCGTCCATTGATGATGAGCTTGCTCTAGAGGAGGAAAAAGGTAGTAGGGAATCAAGGATTAACCCCTTCTCAAGCAGGTGCCACTTTACTTTCTATGCTTTACCCTAGTACATTATTTGACTACTTATTACCTATGCTTTATTATTGAAGCAGCAATGCAGTAAGCACGTCATGAGGGATTCTGATACTGATGCGCTAGACATCGCTATCGTGGTCGATAAGCCGGAGCATGCCCCAAGAGCTTCATTCACTTTTATATCTGCAAACATAGAATTGCCTTTGCAGGGCATACTTGATATGCATACTGTGAGCCCTTACCGGATGACTCTGCCTAGGTGCACTCATGTAAGTTTATTCTTTACTCTTGAAAATTGACATCTTCATTTTATTAGCTTGTACTATTGACTAATGCCCCAGTTTTATTCTTTAGGTATCAATTGAGGACTATAATAAAGTGAGCTAGCTATTTGAAGTTGCAAGGCTTAATCTTGCTAAGATAAGGCTCTCTGACAAGCATATTTCTATAAGTAAAAACAACACAAACAAAGAGAATCTGCTATGTCTTGTATACATGGTATGCAATACTAATCTATTTCTCATGAATGCAGAGAGCTAGCGTAGCGCTGAGGAGTCGGGGTCAGGACACCCGTGGTGGAAGAGCTAGCTACAGCATCGAAAAGAGTCGCATGTCAATCGTGATTGGAGAAGCCAATGATGAGAGTGAGGACTGGGAGGAGATGGCCTCATACATGTCGTAGCACGGCTGTGCTTCTTCTTCTTACTCCTTATTTTCCCCCTCTTTTTGTCTAGATAGGACATAAATTTGAGGATAATATTATTTTGGAAACGAATCAAAACATTGTTCCATTTTTATCGAAGCAACAATTGATTTCTTCATTATTCCTAAGTTCCACAATATGTGTGTTTATTTAATAAATAATGTTGAAGTCATTTGTGAGCTTGTGAATCAAAGATACAACTAAAACCCGAAAACCATTGCTGTCAGGACTAAAGTGACGTGAGCCACTATCACTATGGTTGGCGCCACACATAGTGGCATGCGCCACTGCTAGTACAGTGGTTGATAACTATTAATTTCATCCTTTATTTTTGCTATAAATTCCCATAAGGTATGAGCATGCTTCGAAAGTTCCTTTCTTTAAGAAAAACGCAACTCTAACTCAGAAAATACCAATAAACACTCCACTCCATCTTTATTTCTTCATGGATTGGACTCTAGTGTCCACATATAAAGCACTATTCCACAGTCCCACTCGAGAAGACAAGGATATGCTCTCACCCTTTAAGCTAAATGGGCTTAATTATTATCGAAACATTCAGGTCTAACCCAGATTTTTATGATGATTGATTAACCATTTTGACCATTTAGACAACTTATTTCGATATTATGACTTTGAGATCTATCCATTATTCAAGGAGTTCAGTATTATTTCTAAGAGGATAATCATGATTGAAGAAATTCTCGCGATGCCTCAGCTCGATCTTGACCCTGCTTCATTGATTCTTCCGATATTCAACTTATTGGCTTATAAGAGACCCACTTATGATCTTAGAGCTGATGTGAAGGTTGACTCCAAACTTTTCTAGCTTGTCCACTGTTTTTACCTTATATTTTCGCTGAAAACAAAAATAAATTAAGGTGGGACTCTAAACACACCACACACAGTCAAATGACCATGCTTAACACTAAATTATAGACTACTTATGAGATGGATTAGAAAGATGTCTTTCCTATTACCTTGGTATGATAAGTTAATCATTTAAATATCCATTAAAATAGGCGCTTGACTTGTACCTCTTCGACTGCTGGTGGAGCATGCTTTGAAGATGGACCATACCAGTCCACATTGAGCCCCACTTGTCTACTTTTGCATTTTGAGCCAATATCTACTGTTAAGTAGCATTGAGGGCTATGGCAGCATTTGGCTAGTTCTTGTAGTCGAGCAAATGGCTAGGCGACATATGTCATTTTTGCTTATTCTTATTAAGAAGCTAACTTGGCTAGCAGACCGTGCTCTAGATTTAAACTCAGAGCTTGGTCCAATGAGGAGTCCGCTTTTGCCACAGTTAATTGCATTTTATTATTATTATTTTGTTACGCTCTGACTTTTACGTAAGCTGCCCTTGTAGGTTTTTGACTTAAAGAGCTTTTTCTTTTTTTAATTATTTTTTATTTATTTTGTTTTTTTAATGGATATGCAATTATGGGCTTATGAGAAGCTTCGTGTGGTGCATCCAGCGTTGGACCATTTGACATATGACTATAGGCTGAGAGTCTACGTCCAACACCACCATCACTTGATTGGAGATACCGTCAAAGACTTAACAGCCATTTTCAGGATATCACCGCTGAAGGCATCAGATGGACTTACCCCTGGTAGTACATAGAGCGAGCCACAGTCTCTTCATATACGCTCTACATACCCTTGTACGGATTGATCATGGTAGTTGTTTATTATCCTAGTCGCGTGGTTAGGTAGTACGGCCAACATCACGCTATCCCTGATTATGCTTGGTTTGAGGACGGGCTGACCACCCAGAGGTTTTTGTCTCACTTTATTACCACTTAGCCTTGTCATACCACTGTCCCCATTTCAGACACAATCGGCACTTCATCTTCTTCTCTATATCGCTTGTGGCTGCAGGCTTATTATGAAGTCAAAGCTGATTTTGAGTTGGTTGATCTTCTGACAACTAGATTCTGATTAGGACCTGGTAGATAGATGTCTTTATCTTGCTTTCTAATGACATATACTAGACAATTATTAATAGTGTGATTATTCACAAATGTATGCACTAATTATGAATGAATGCCTTTTACTTGAAAGTGTTTGAAATATTTCCTTTATTCCATATCAACAATGTAAATTTGTTTCATTGGAATGATGACAAAAGCTTAACATAACAGGCTTCAAAGTTAAAAAAACACAAAAGGTGAGTTTAATTAATTAGACTTTGCTAAAAATGTTTCGCTTTAAACATATAATTTCTTCAACCTGTCATATTGACTAATTATGCAAACTCATTGTCTTCTAGATTTGATAGTTCATTGCACCTTTTCAAAACATCTTTTTGAAAATGAACGGACCTTCCCAATTAGGTTTGAATTTTCCTCTCGGGTCATGAATATTTGGCTTCATCTATTTTAGGACCAAATCTCCTAATTTGAGTAGTTTCAGATTAACTTTTTTATTAAAGTGCTTAGCCATTCTCCTCTTGTATAACTGATCCATAAATCTAACGTTAAGCCTCTTTCCATCCAGGAGAGCTAAATCTTGATAGAGGCTTTCAGCCCGTTGACATTATGGAATTTTAGATTCCATCATTATGCGCAAGGATTGTACTTCGAGCTCAATTAGTAACACAACTTCCATCCCATAAGCCAAAGAATAAGGAGTTACCCCCCATTGGAAGATTTGACGGTAGTCTTATAACCCCATAAAGCATATTGTAGTTTATTGGCCCAATCTCGATAATTCTTAGCCATTTTCCCTAAAATCTTCTTAATATTCTTATTTGTAACTTCCACTACCGCATTTTCCTGTGGACGATATTATGAAGACTTATGATATTCAATTCCATATTTTGCTAACAACATTTTAACTTCTATCTAAAACTGCACTCCATTATCTTTCACTATGTGATGGGGGATCCCATATTTGTAAATAAGATTCTTTTCAATGAATTTGGCCATTTGCTCAATGCTAATATTCTTAAAAGATTCTACCTCGACCCACCTCAAGAAATAGTCTATTGCCACCATTATAAATTTGTGCCCATTAGATGTAGGTGGTGAGATTTTGCTAATAATATCTATTCTCCAAGTTGCAAATGGCCATGGCAAATTAAAATGATGTAATTCTGATGGTGGAATGTAACTCAGGTCTCCATGAATATGACATTCACAACACCTTTTCACAAAAGAAACACAATCTCTTTCTATTATCGACTAGAAGAGCCCTTGTCTAAGAATCTTTTTTGCCAAAGCTTTTTCGCTCATATGAGTACCGCAAACTCCTACTTAGATTTGTTCCATTATTTTCTCAGCTTCCTTTATCGATACACATCTCAACACTACCCCGTCTGGCATTCTCTTCTAAAGCTGACCATCTAGTACTGCAAACTATAATGCCAAGCGTTATAAAACTTGTTTGTCATCTTTAGTAGTTGAATCAGGATAAACTCTTTCGCTCATCCATTGCAAAATATCATGAAACTATACTAATCATCTTCCTCAATATCCATAATCCGTTCTCCCTTATAAAATGATATGCTACCAGAAGACATTAAAAAGGGCTTCTTTGGCATGGATGATATTTCTTCCTATGCTAAAGCTAGATTTGCCAAAGTACCTAGAACTGTGTTATTCACTCTACTAGTGTGCGTAAAGGTTACTTTCGTGAAGTTCTGAATAATAACATGTAGAATTTGATTATAACCTGCAAATCCATCCATAATTAAATAGCACCCCATCGTGGCTACACTATCAATCAAGATATCGATATGAGGAAAAGGAAAATCATCTTTCGATGATGTCTTGTTTAAATCTCTATAATCCACACGCATTTTGACCCTTCCATCCTTCTTGAAAACTGAAACTATATTTGTAAGTCATTCCGGATAATGTACCACCTCTAAAAATCTAACATTGATTTATTTGGTCATTTTCTCTTTAATCTTTTCAACCTATTCTGGTCTTGACCTTCTTCTTTTCTGTTTCACTGGCTTGGTCCCAGGATATAGTGAAATAGTGTGCTCTGCAATAGATTTGTCAATGTCTGTCATGTCTTCATAACTTCACATTTGGATTCCTTTATTTCATTTCTCTAAAATCTTTATACTTATACTAAAATTAGGTAAATTCTGAGTGTCCCTCTTCATTTTCTTCATATTTTTCTTCTTTTAGTGTAATAAAAATACCATTTTTATATTGATTGTGAGGAAAATTTATTATCAACTAAGTTCTGCTAACTGAACCAAAAGTAGCACATGCCACACAATGAAGGCACCATGCCACTACTTGCGTAACACACCACTGTGACCAGCCAAATAAAGCAATAATTGATCTTCTAAGTTTCTTATTAGGGTAAGACCCCCGCACGCCACTACATGTGGCACAAGGGTCTTCATTTCAAACTCCAGACCCAATATTGCAATGATCTATCATTAATTTTGGGATCCAATTGAGTCGAGCACTAAGCATCTTTGCTTAGACTGCGCATAAAACTCATTTTTGACTCGAATGACCAAAAAAAGAATGGAAAAGTGGTTGTAATACTCATAATTATTCATCAAAAATAAATTCTTGAACTCAAGTCATATTCCATGTTAAATAATGATTTACTATTGTCATTTATTTTACAAGTCATTTAATTTCTGTCATTTACATTCCAAGCACTTTATAATCATGCCTATTATTTGTTGTAGCTCTAAACATGCCTTTCCAAGCACTTTATTCGTTCATTTATTGCTTTTATATGAATGGGCATTATGTAAAAGGATCTTTAATAGATCCTATTAATTGCTTGATTGTATATATATGGGTTTAAAAAATTTTAATAGATTAAAGGGTAGAATATAAAGTATGAATGAGTTGTAACTCTATTCTCCTTCTCCCTTTTTTTGTTTGCTTGATTTTATTTTATATGCTATGTTTGATTATTAATGTTCGTAATTGCAATATTTTAAAATGCATTAAAATATATTTTACAACTCACTTAGAGTTAATTATATAATTAAGATTGTGAATGAATAGATAACGAATGAGCTCAGTTTATAACCGAATGATCTTAGTTCCTAACACCTTCTCGTAATTATATCTAACTCTTATCTAGACTCTAGTCAAAACCAAAGAAATAATCAATTCGAGATATTTTCTCTAAAGAGGGTGACGACTTTAAAATAAGAATTATTTTTACAAAATTCATTTTTCGCAATAATATTGTCTATTTGAGGATGTTAAAACGATTTTAATAACAGAAAAATTGATTTTCATGAATTAAAATAAACCAAGCTCATTTTCCTTTTGTCATCAAAAAGTGAGGCTCTCAAAAATGAAAAGATAAAATTTACATATTACCGAAACTCTAATATTCAAATATGGTAGGAATATATGATGAATGGGCAAATGTACAAAAATAATCTTGTATTTTATAGAAAAAAATCTTGTAACACCTTGAACTTTGCGAGTAACTTATTATGTCCTTAAAGTCATGAATTTTGCTAATATTGTATTCCCTTTTATGCTAATAATAATTTTTTTTTATATTTTTAATATTTATGTGCAAGATATTCACTTAATATATGATTAGTACAATCTTTGAAATAATAATTTTTATAATTTTTTTAACTATTTAATAAATATTTAAATTATCTAATTTAACAATTTAATAGAATAAATTTTCACAAATTAAAATATTTAATTAATATAATTTTATAAATTAAAATATTTAATATATTAAAATAAAAATTAAAAATATCACAAAAGTTTTGGAGCCTATGATGATAACCAAGACTTTCAAAATGATTAAATTTTCTCCTCTCTCACATAATTTTCCTCTCATGGGACAAAATGAATAGTATATCGATACATGATAAGACTGCAAAGTTTTGTTGTTAAAATAAAACACTACCACATTAGATTCCCAATCAGCATTATGGCCCACTACCCAACTTAATAATCTATCATTAAATTATTATTATTATATTATATAAAATCTTACCCAAAAATCTACTAATACTGCTTTTATATTTTATTTTACCCAATCATGCCAAAAAGTTGAATGAAATTACAAAAAGACCAGAAAAGTATATATACTTTTTTATTGCACTGATTAGCATACAAATCTAACAACTTCAATAAAAGCTATGTCATTGTATTGGCACCTTAATTTTTAAATTCATATTTATTTTAATATAACTAATTTGTTTATTATTAAGCATTTCTGTTTGAGATGAGACTAGAAAGGAATGAGTAGGAATTGGATAATGATAAGAAAATGAGGGGAAAATATTTTATTAATAATACTTTTAAATGGGCATTTAAATAATTAAAATTATAAAAATAATCTCTATCAATAATAATAAAAAACTCTTTTTATATATTTTGGATTTAGTAATTTAATGATGGGATATTTTTTAAAATGAAATATTTTGAGTTTAAAATCATATTATATTTTTCTCTAAAAAAATATAAATAATATAAAATAAAAAGTTGACGACGAAATAAAATAATTGCCGCAATAGGCTTTGGGGAGGAAAAAGAAAAGATGAGTTTTTGTTCTGTGGAAAGCTAAAGAAACGAAGGAAATCTTGCGACCGTGTGATAAGAAGTTATATCAATGGGGACATCAAATTAACAAAATAAACTAACCTCTTCTCTCTCTTCTCTTTCTCCTCTCTCTCTCTCAATCAAAACAGGTAGGTGGTTTGTCTGTTAACCCCCTTCTTACTGAAAGCTCAGTTTCTCTTCATTAAATTTACGGCCAAAGTAAGACCGTTTACAACCTGCACCGGAAGGTCTCTCTCTGGTTTCTATATTTGCAGCTTGTCTCTCTGTTTCTCTTTCTTGACTTGCTTCAAAAATCGACTTGGGATTTGCTTTTCTAAATCTTTTGCTTAAGAATTTTTATTTACTTATCTATGTTTTTTTCTAGAAAGAACTGGTTTTTAGCCTGTGTGGCTGAGGTCGAAGTGACCCCACTTCGGAATTTAGGCAACATAGGAAAAGAATTAATGTAAATATCTTTGTCTCTTCTTTTGTTGGATTTTCTGTACAGGACGGAAGTGTTGTTGAGCTGGTCGTCTATCCTTATTTGTGTCTTTGTTTTTCTTTTTTGGTGTGCCAGCTTTTTGGCATTCAATTTAACTGCCAAATTGAGCTTCAGATTTGCTTACTTTCAGTTTTCTTTTTTACTTTATAACCATTTAATGTTTTTTTTTCTTCTTTTTGAACTTATTCTTGCTTTTAATTTCCTATTCAAATTTTGGGTTACTATTAAATCTTGATTTTGATTCCTAGTTTTCTGTTTTTTTTCTACAGTTTAGTGGTGGGTTTCTATTCTTTCTTGGTTTGAAGGATGGATTTTAAGTGAATACTAGAATTTAAGACACGGGTTATTTGCGTTTTAGGATCTTCTTTAGGATTTGCACCTAAATTTTGTAGCCTTTGATTTTGAGAGAGAATTTTGTTTAAAAGCTTGGAAATTCAGTCAGAATCTAATTAATATGGAAATGACTTCAAGGACGGAAATTAATGATCACAGTGACGACAACAGAGGCAGTATGTGGGATTTGGATCAGAAGCTTGATCAGCCAATGGATGAAGAAGCTGGAAGGCTTAGGAATATGTACAGAGAAAAGGTGTTAGCATAATTCATTTTGTGGACTTTCTCTCTTTAACTAATAAACTTTTTTTAGTGTAGCTGCTCTTGTTCCTTGTTAATGGCGCATGTCTATATTATCTTCTTGTTTAGACTGGTCTGAAGTCAACCCTCATACCCAGTTTTGAATTTTTAGTTCTGAAGGCTTTCAAGTTATTTCAGTTGCAATGGATTGATTTCATTATTAACAGCAAGAATGTAGAACGTGAATTTATGGAATCTCTGTATATGAGTACCCAGTTACTGGATTCGGTCCTGCATGTATTGAATCAAGTTTGAAGTATTGCATAAGTGAGAGGCAACATCATGTTATGCAATTAGAATATAATTATGAAGTAATTGCATATATCGTTATACAATTGGTGTGTTTAAAGAATACTGTCATTTTTGTTATACTAATTAGCTTTCTTAATTTATTTGATTTTGATTCCTTTAGAAATTCTCGCTGCTTTTGCTTCTGCGGCTTGCATTCCAGAGTCTTGGAGTGGTCTATGGAGATTTGGGCACTTCTCCGTTGTACGTGTTCTATAACACATTTCCTCATGGAATCAAAGATCCAGAGGATGTTATTGGAGCTCTTTCATTGATTATATACTCTCTTACTCTTATCCCACTTCTCAAGTATGTCTTCATTGTGTGCAAAGCAAATGATAATGGACAAGGTAAACCAAAATGTTGATACATGGCTCAACCTCTTTTCCTTGATTTTATGAATTAGTGAATTCAAAAAGGAGTGCATGGTATATCATGCTAACTATTTGCCAGGACGTTATTTCTGTGCTTTTCTAATATAATGAATCACAAAGATAAATGGACAATACTATTTGAAGATATGTGGACATCATTGGACTGCTTTTCATTATTTGTTATGATTGGCATAGGTGAAAATACATTTATCATTTCTTTGTTTCTGAAGACCCGTAAATTTCTTGAAATTTTTTTTTTCATGAGTTTTATATGACATTCACATAAATGGGAGAACAAAAAGCAATGCTGCAATGGTAAAGATGTCATTTTTCACCTTCTATGCTTAATTAGATAACAACTTGTATATAAAACACAACCTGTTAACTTTTGCCTGCTTTTGGATGAAATGAACATAATGGTAATATATATATATATATATATATATATATATATATATATAGCTTCAGAGTATTGAAATGAAAAACTAAAAATTGAAATTGGATACTTGCACTTCTGTGTTTTTCTTCTTTCTTTTTTCTTTTTTAAATTCTGTTGCTCTTTTACTTAAATCATGTGAATGGAATCTTCTTCTTATTTTATTTTATGGTTCTTTTTGGTAAAATTATACAGAACTGAAGTTATATTTCATTGAATTTTTTTAATGTTATTTACATGAGAACATAATGTCAAAGCTATTAAAGAGTTTTAATATAGCTTCATTTTGCCTTTTCATTTAGAAATTATAATTTTTTAAAACTTTATGATATCGACCATATTCCTGTTAAGCAACTGCATTTATCTATCTTTATGAACAGGTGGTACATTTGCTCTTTATTCTTTGCTTTGTCGGCATGCAAACATAAAAACTATTCCAAATCAACACAGGACGGATGAGGAGCTAACAACATATAGTCGTTCTACTTTCCACGAAAAATCATTTGCTGCCAAAACTAAGCAATGGTTGGAGAGACAATATTCTAGAAAGAATTCACTTCTTATTCTTGTCCTCGTTGGCACTTGTATGGTGATTGGGGATGGGATTCTCACTCCAGCTATATCTGGTACCTCCATGCAAACTCATAGAGCCATTTTTGTGTGTCATCTACAAATGATGTTTTCACACGTGTATACATTTGGGTGTTTTAAAGAAAAATATTAAAAGAAATTACAGAAAATTTCCGTTCATGTACAATTTCAAGATGAAGTTATGGTTTATAATCTTGCCCAAATTGACAAGATATATGGTGTTTATATATTGGGAAAAAGTTATTGGTCCTTTATTTTCAAATTTTGCACATGTTCTAAGATGGAATTAAAGTGTCTTAAAGTATGTAATGCTGTTTGTAGAAACATCAGGTGGATATAATTTCTTATACCTAGGTGTATTTCTCAGTAGTCTTTGATATTTCACTTTTCTGCTTTTATGTTTAATTGCTCTCTTGTTGGAGGAGAATGGTGTGGGCTGGAGACATATATATTTGGTCTCATATGAAAACTTTTTCTATGATGTATGAGCTTTTACTATTTTTTATGTTGCTGATGTGGCAAGCATTTTTAATTCCTGTGGACTTGTTTAACCAATCTATTTCTTTCAGTCCTTTCAGCTGCTGGTGGGATTAAAGTAGATCACCCCAATATCAGCAGTGGTAGTTTTCTTCTCCTGAAATGAATTGATTTTTTTTTTTCACATTCTTCAACAACTTAATCTTTAATAATTTTTCTGCTTTCTTTGGTGCAGATGTAGTCATAGTTGTTGCTGTTGTAATATTAGTAGGTTTATTTTGCATGCAACACTATGGAACGGATAAAGTTGGCTGGCTCTTTGCTCCAATTGTGCTGCTTTGGTTTCTCTTAATTGGGGGTATTGGCATATTCAACATCGGGAAGCATGACACCAGTGTTCTGAAAGCTTTTTCACCTGTATATATTTATCGGTATTTAAGAAGGGGAGGTAAAGACCGTTGGACCTCCCTTGGAGGTGTTATGCTTAGTATAACAGGTATTTGTTCATCGTCTAGTTGTCTCAAACTCATCTCTTGATCCACGACTACTTTTCTTCCCTTGTATTATATCCAAGGTTATGGTTGTATTCTGATTTCTGTTTATTAATAATTACAGGTACAGAAGCACTTTTTGCTGATTTATCCCATTTTCCAGTTTCAGCTATACAGATTGCTTTTACAGTCATTGTATTTCCGTGTCTTCTTTTGGCATATTCTGGACAGGCCGCTTATCTTATGCAGAACAGAGATCATGTGGCTGATGCATTTTATCGTTCTATACCAGGTTTGATTTGATTTATTTCAGGTTGATGCAATTTATCTCATACAAATGAGGCTGATTGATGTTCTAGTGACAATTTCTACAACCATAGAATAACGTTTGAAAATAGAAAAATGATGTTTTCTTTTCAACAATATGCAACCATATAAATCCTTTCTAAAAGCTAAATTTACAGTTTAGTGATTTATGCCAAGCATATTTTAGTGATCCACCCTAACTGAAGTGTTTATTTTAGTAGAGTGAAACCTGTTGAGAGTAATTTCCTAATGTTGTTGCTTTATTTTTCCACAAGTTTGAAACTTCTAGGAATTGGTTACTGTCTGGAGCAATTATATATATAAACCCAAAAAACCTTTCTGCGTGTGAGAAGGTGAGTGGTGGGGGAAGGAAGAGTAAGTAACTTGAACGCTGAGCTGCGGCAAGGTAAATTAAGGGTAAAGGAGTGCAATCAGGGTTGCCCTGGTAGCAAACTTAACCTTCAAAACGCTTGAGATTTAGTGTGTAAGAGAGGCAAAGTAAATGGCAGTTTGCCATTAGACTAGTAGTAATCTAGTGGTTGAGTACTTGCTTCATAGTGCATGAAGTTAAAGGTTCAAATCTTGATGCCCTTATTTTTTCAATTTAAAAAGCTTGCAATATATCAAAAGCAAAGGGTAAATGGTATTTTCTTGTTTTACAATACCTTTTCTGACTGAGAGATATTATGGTCATACAAGGGTGTATCTGCTTGTATTTGAATAGTGTCAATTTAAACCTGTCTAGTTGAGGTTGAAAAGAAAAACAGAATTTAGCCAGTCCAACAATTTGATTTGATTTACTCTTTAGTGTTGTATATATGGCCTAATTGGACATTGAGAAATTGGCAGATTTGTTATTTCTGTGCTTTAAATGTTATATAATTGTATGAGCTTCTCAATTGTTCAAAACTTATGCTATGAAAGGGTTGTTAAGAGTTTCATCATTGTCGGCTTGGGTATGGTTTCTTCAAATTTGTATAATGGTATGAAAAAGGAAAGTAATCATCTTACTTTCAAATAAAAATCCACTTAACAATTTCAGCATAAAATATTTGCAGCAAAAGTAAAGAGAGGTGGTTTACAATTTATTTGGTCTTAGTTCATTTTCTAGTTGTGCTGACGTTTATGATTGCATTTCTGGACTTGCTTCTTATAGAACCTGGACCCTATATTTGTTGCTTCTCAAAAAGTTTCGTGTGCTATTCTGGGGATTGATTAATATCTTCTAAATATGAAGCTCTTAGCCTATTCAGAGAGTGCTCATCATGATTATGATCTTCTTAAGAATTTTATCAATATTGGTTTTATCAAACAATGGTGAACCACTAAATTAAAACCAGATTTGTATTTTCAAGAAAGCAGTCTGGTATAGCATAGTGATGGTGGCCGCCATTATAGAATCAATAACAATACAAACAATATGTAAGAAAGCACTCTAAATATCTTGTTTTTGATGGACTTGTTTGAGCTATACAGCTAGTATTGAGCAACTAAAAACAAATGTTAAAATAAGAGTATGAAGATGGGCAATGATCCTAAAGCATATGCACAAATGGGTTGGGGACTGTACTTGCTGTCTAATATGTAAATAACATTTTATAAACCAAATGGATGGTTGCATTAAATCTCATTATTCAGATGCCAAATTATAGAGGTGTTCATTAGCATTTTGGTTGGGGGGGGGGGGGTTGGGGTGGGGTGTGGATGGTGGTGGCGGGTGGCACCACTAATTTGTGTTGAACAATATTTCAGTGCAGGTTCGTTGGTTATGGAGGTATCCAGTCTGCTATTTGCAAGACGAATTAGGTCTGGACTGATAGGGCCTTTCATTTTTTTTGGGAAGGGAGATCCCCAAAGCCTGTGATGCATATGAGTAGTTTGAGTATAATTTAAGCATGTTAAATATTACATCTTATAACATAACCAACTCAGTTAATAAAATATGTGTTCTGCAGCTTATGCCCTTATTTTCTTGCTGCAGATGGCATATATTGGCCAATGTTCATTGTTGCAACTGCAGCTGCTATAGTTGCTAGTCAGGCGACAATATCTGCAACATTTTCAATAATAAAGCAGGCTCTTGCACATGGTTGTTTCCCAAGAGTCAAAGTTGTACATACATCAAAGAAGTTCCTTGGTCAGATATATGTTCCTGATATAAATTGGATCCTTATGATTCTGTGCATTTGTGTAACTGCTGGGTTCAAGAACCAAAGCCAAATTGGAAATGCTTATGGTATGCTTATCTTCTTTTGGATGGTGTAAAAATTTGTTTTCCATCTTTTCTTATTGTGCTATTATTTCGCATGAGTGACGAAAATTACAACAGATAACTTGTATAGAATTCAAAGGATACACTTTTATACATATGAACATAAAAGCTAAAAAGGAACGACCACTGAAGCCATAATGATCCGATGAAATGAAAGGGTGCCTAAGAGTGTAATTGCTTGCTCTCTTGGCTGACAAAACGTTATGGAATTTGGGCAAAACTATTAAGATTATTCCCAGTTATACCAGAGTTTAAGAGTTAAGGAGAAAGTTACCCTACTGCCTCCTATCACCTACCCTCCATTGAAGATGTACGAATTACTACATTTTCATCCCATTTGGTCTTTACTTGTTCAATATTAGAAACCATAGAAAGAAAATTTTGTATCCCCTTCTTCCTTATACTTCGATCTCATCCAGAAAAAAGGGAGAAAATAAGTTTGCCTTTTAAAACTTTCTTTTCCTACATTTTCTTTACCATTGGTTTTTTTCATCTCTCTTTTTATTTTCCAGATTGTTCGAGTTTATGATAGATGCACTAAATTAAAAAGAAATTTTGTACATCAACAGGTACGGCGGTGGTGGTTGTCATGCTGGTGACCACATTGCTCATGTCTCTAATCATGATACTAGTGTGGCGCTGCCATTGGATTATTGTCCTGCTTTTCACAGGCTTATCCCTGGTTGTGGAATGCACTTACTTTTCTGCTGTACTCTTCAAGGTTGATCAAGGTGGCTGGGTTCCCCTTGTAATTGCTGCAGCCTTTCTTATAATCATGTACGTTTGGCATTATGGTACAGTGAAACGGTACGAGTTTGAGATGCATAGTAAGGTTTCAATGGCATGGATTATTGGCCTTGGACCCAGTTTAGGATTGGTGCGAGTTCCTGGAATTGGACTTGTGTACACAGAGTTAGCAAGTGGAGTTCCTCACATCTTTTCTCATTTCATCACAAATCTACCTGCTATCCATTCAGTTGTAGTTTTTGTCTGTGTCAAATATCTTCCAGTCTACACAGTTCCCGAAGAAGAGAGATTCCTGGTCAAGCGGATCGGACCAAAGAATTTCCACATGTTTCGTTGCGTTGCAAGGTATGGTTACAAAGACCTACACAAGAAAGACGAGGACTTTGAGAAAAAACTCTTTGATAATCTCTTCTTGTTTGTTCGGCTCGAGTCTATGATGGAAGGTTGTTCAGACTCCGACGAGTATAGTTTATACGGTCAGCAAACTGTGCAATCAAGAGAAGCATTGTTAAATAGTAATAATGGAAATACTTCTTGTTCTGCAGTAGATTCCATAATTTCATCCGTCGACTCGATCATGCCTGTACAGGGAAATTTGCTGACAACCTCATCTGGTCAAACAAGCAACCAAATGGAGATTGGTGAGTTAGAATTTTTGAATAACTGCAGGGATGCTGGAGTGGTGCATATACTAGGGAACACAGTGATAAGGGCAAGAAGAGACTCAAGGTTCTACAAGAAAATAGCAGTTGATTACATTTATGCATTTCTTAGGAAGATATGTAGAGAGAACAGTGTCATTTTTAATGTTCCTCATGAGAGTCTGTTGAATGTAGGACAAATATTCTATGTATAAATTTTTTGGCTACTATGGTTAATATGGTCTACTCATATATAAATTTATTTCATTAGCAAATAACTTTTATTGAAATATTCAGTTGTGAAAAAATGTCATGTTTGGATTAATCATAGAATTCACTTTGAATATGTAATTTCACTAATTTATACTTTGAATTTGATTAGTTTTGATAGTTGTATTCTTTTTTTAGTTTAGATTTCATTTGTAGATTCCATTTCTTTTGGAAGCAATTCGGAAGCTTTAATGAAATACAGACCAGTTAATAGTTTTTAGCCTAAAAAAAAATGAAAATCAATATTTCATAATTCAGGATATCCATTTAGTGTCATTGAGTTCAAAACCCTAGAAACCAGTTCATTGGTTGAACAAAATTTGTGATTTCAGTACTTTTTAATGATTTTGATAATACAATAGGATTTCAGGCTTAATTTGAGTTTCACATATATTAAAGGAAACCTATCAATGAGTGATCCAACTTTTTAAAAAATTCAATTAAGTGCTTAAACTTTTGCAAAAAATTTAATGAAAGTGATTCACACTGATGTCTCATGTCGGACGAATGAATGTGTCTTAATCGACCCTAATTATTTGGTTGTTCACGTGGATTGATTTGGTGACCACATCACATAAAAAACTATATCCAATGACAGGCCAAATTTGTAAATGCAAAAAATCGCAACAAGTAATAAAAAATGAGTAGTGTATCGTTTCACGACAATTGCAAGCTAAACATTAAAATTGTGTTAATTTACTATTATTTAAACGATAATAAGGAGAATATATTTAAAAATCAAAAAATCAAAATAGAGAAATAAAAAAAATTAGCAAGTAATTGTTGTAAAGAAATAAGATTTAAAGGTTGTTACAGATTTTGACTTTACTTAATTATATTCAATTTATCCTATTAATTTGATATTTAATTTTAATTATTTAAAAAGGAGGAATAACTCTAAAGTTGTTAATAAGCTCTATCGATGTTGTATTGGTCATATAGACTCAATTCAATTACCAATCTCTCAATGACGTAACCAAACACAGATTAAATCATTAAATTCTTATAGTTATTCAAAAATCTGCAAACTAAGACTTTCAATTATATAAAAATCTCCCGTGAGTCAAACCATCTAGTTCTTGTATCAAGTTTTATTTCCATAAAATTTATTACCCCGTTCATATAAAAAACTTTCTCTCAATAATGATTAATGAAATAAATTAATTCAGGAGATAAATTCTGTCTGAAAATATTAAGATCAATAATAAATTTACTTAAATAAAGAAAATCAAATCTAATATTGTAAATTGAAATCGAAGTTAAGCTATGTCAAATTCCTAATAAAATATTTAGTTCAACATAGCAATTAAATTAAATTCAAATAAACTTATATATATTCTCATAATCAACATAAATATTGAAAATAAACAAGAATAAGAGTTTAAAAATAAAACTAGTAAATGAATGGCTTGTACCACTTCCTTGAATTTTTCCGCCAGCTCGAATACTTAAAGTCTTAAAAGAGAAACTAAGTAGAGAACAATAGAACAAAAGATAAAAACAAATTAGCTAGTCCCTCTTTTTATATAAACTTTTTGGAGTATCTTCAGTTTCGTTTAGAAAAATGAATCTTTATTGAGGAAGAAATCTTTTTGGAGACAGAAAATTATTTAGGCTTTGTATTTCTTTCCGATTAGGACTCTCGTAGCCTCTAAATAAGATCTAGCTTGATGGACATGTCTCATAATATTCTCATGCAGATTTGTACAAGTATAATGAGTTTAATCTCTAGTCTTGGCCCATGTTGAACTCCACAGAGCAGCACGAGGGTACTGAGTAGCACAAACTAGATGTGCTCTTTATTGGAATTCATAGACAAATGACTGCTTTTAACCCTCTTTTACATTTTGGGCTAGTTTTCCATAAAAATCCTATAAAATTTTTTGAAATCAACTGAAATATAATTCAAAGAAGTCTTATTGAAAAACACAAATAAATTTAACTAAAATAAAACAAAATAAGTAAAAAATTAAAAGAAATCCTAGAGAAAGCTTACTAAAAAATAGCAATAAAAATAAACATATCAACCAACATAGTTTTGGCAAAGAAATTCCTTTATTTTCAAAGAATAACAAAATAGAGTATTGTCAATTAAATAATTTTGATTCTATGTCTTTTTTAATATAAATAAAAATTTAATTTAATATAAATAAAAATTTATACTTTAATATTATATAAATAAATAAATAAAATATAAAAAATAAATATATAACAAGATAACCAGAGTGGTATAAAAAAAGACTACTTGCCAGTAAAAGTGATCCAACATTATCAAAATTCTTAATTCTTAATTCTTAAACACCATGCGGCTGGTCCCTTCAAAAAAAAAAAAAACCATGCGACTGGAGGGTGAATCATTAGTGCTAAATCTTAATTCTTTTATCTGAAAATAAAAGAAAATCTAAGGGCCTAAACAGGAGATGATGAGCAAACTTTTTGTAAATTATGCTCACAATTTTCTTCAATTTCTTTTCCTTATTTGGAAGTCTTTTAGATTTGGGGTTGCAGAAGAAACAATAGTTAGCTTAACCCAATGGAGAAAAAATTGAGCTCGCAATGGCATTTCCTGCAAATTTGTTGAAAACAGCAGTTCAACAACTACTTATAGGTTTGACTTAGAAAGAGCAAATTCACAAGTAAATAGCCAATTAGCCATAGGCCATAGCACTATCTCAGATCCAATGCAGATCGAATCTCGAGAACCATTTCATGTTTCTTAAATTGGATGAGGACCATGAAAGAGACAATCACTTGCCAGATGGCAGGGAGGAGAAAAGGTTTGGGATATCAATCAAGGAAATATAATTTTTTTTATATACACAGATCTAATTATCCAAAATATCACTCTAGGTTACAAACTAAGATTGTCCTCTCACAAATTATTGATAATTTTTACGATGAAAATGACTCTGAACTTGACACCCCTCACACTTTAATTTTTATGATAGATAAAAAAATTAATCAGACCATAGTACCTTATCATGACAATCTAATGGATAAAGCAAGATTATTAGAGACAAGACTAGCATGTTAGATGATGTAAGTGCCGAAGATATGAGAGGAAAAATTCGGTGTAATGCTCTCCGCCGCCCGAGGCCGGGATAAAGACCTGAGCCCTAATAAGCTAGGATGCGAGCATCATATTCTACCGAGAGGAGCTAATGTCTCCATAGAAAAAGAGCTTTATGGATACTATAGGGCCATGAACCTATAATGCGTATCTCTCCGAAAGATGAGATTTCAGTGTAAACAGTCTATATTGCCCGGAATGTCCAAAATATAAATTAATTACTCCCTTATGCCACATAAAAAAAATTCATATTTTTCAAGATTATTGTTACTATTTTTAAAAACTCAGTTCAATAAAGAATATAAAAGAAAAGAAAATTTTAAAATTAATTGGTTAAACATTTTGGTCTAAAAATTGTAACATGAACAAATATTTTGAGAGGAGTATTAATTATTTTACCATGAAAAATCCTAACGTTCCCCCTAAACAAAAATCATAACATATCTTTTTTCTTTTTTTCATTCGGGTCCCTTTGGGATTTGGATTGATGCGATGAAAGATAACGAGAGAATTGAAATTGACAAGAAACCTTTTTTCTTTTCATTATTTCTTTTGCGAATAAAATGAAAATACGTGTCGCAAAAGCAAGTTATAGGTCCATGTGCTCTCTCTTTCCAATTTAAGAAAATAGTAGAAAAAATTAAATTATAATTTTATATATCTTATCAAGTGAAGATTAAACTCAAATTTTTTTTTATCATCACGATGACTTAATTAATATTTTTTGTCTCTATATATACATATTTAGTGGAATCAAATTTAAAAAATTTTTCAACATATCCAACGTAGATTGTCATCGGAGTTATATTGAGTCTTATAATTTTTCTTTCCATATATCAAAATATTAAAGAATAAAAATTCTTAAAAATATATTTTTTAACTTTTTCTCTTTTTAATTTGTTTTTATACTTCTTTTCCTTTCTAATTTTTTATCCAAATATAGTATGAAATTTTAAAATTGTAGTAGTTGGGAAAAAAAGAGGAGCAATTATATGACAGGACAATTAGACAAACAAATCTGTGGCTGTGATAATTCGATCATTAAAGAGAGGGCTAATATGAAAGTACGGATCTGTATATCATATGTCTGCAAAATCTTGGCTCTGAGTGCAAAAATAAAGACCACTGTTCTCTTTGTGAGCATCTGAAGTGAATTGTTAAGTGTTAACTGAGCTGTGTCAGTGTTTCCTCTGCGTCTCCAGATCAAAATAATTGCCGGGGTTTGTGTTCTTTCTCTGTGCCTTTTGCTTCATTGTTAGTATATCTTTATTAGGTTGCTGGGTGTTATTGGGTTCTTGAAGGATTTTGGTATTATCACTTTATTGGCGTTGATTTTAATATTTAAACCATGCTTTTGGGTTTATTTGTTCACGAAAGCTGATTTTTTTTTTGTTTTTCTTTTTAAAAAGTTTATCTTAATATTATTTCTTGAAGTCGGTATTGGTTTTGATTTTATTTTCTTTTTAATTCTGCTGGGTTAGGATTATTTGAGGTAAAAACATAGAGGCAATGTGAGTAAGAAAACATTTGTTGAGTTGCAAAATGGACTCAAGAGAAAAGAATGATTTTGAAGAATCTGATTGCAAAGGCAGAATCTGGGTTTTGGATCAGAAGCTGGATCAGTCCATGGATGTAGAAGCCTTGAAGCTTAAGAACAAATATGAGGAAAAGGTATTAACTGAAACATTTCTATTTTCCATAAATGTTTTTTTTTTGTTACTTTAGTTAGTATAACCGTCTTTTTTCTCTTTTTGTTGCATTGATTAAAATTTAAGATGCTAAAATCTGAATCTTCTCAAAAAAAAAAAAAAAAAGGAAAGGAAAGAAGATGCATGATAAGATATTGAAAATGTAATTTGCTTAAATTTCAGTTCGATAATTAAAGGATGACATAAACAAAATGATCGAAAGGAGTTTAGGATTTCAATGATTGAGATTATGAGCCGTTGATTATTCTGGCATGCAATTTATTTGATGTTATTTAGAGATAAAATCCAATCTCAACAAGGCGAGGAGTCTGAGGTTAATGATGTCATATGATTCTCCAAATTTGTTCTGTTTGCTAATTTGGTTTTTGTTTCTTTCAGAGATCTTCCAACTCATTGATTTTGCGCCTCGCATTCCAGAGCCTTGGAGTAGTCTATGGAGATCTAGGCACTTCTCCCTTGTATGTCTTCTATAATACATTTCCTGATGGAATTGAAGATCCAGAGGATGTGATTGGGGCTTTGTCATTGATTATATATTCCCTAACTCTTATTCCGCTTTTGAAGTATGTTTTTATTGTTTGCAGGGCAAATGACAATGGTCAAGGTAAAGCAATTTGACCCTTTAACTTGCTTTCAGATGTTAAATGTCTTTGGAGCTATTGATAAACATTACCATTTGTGCTGCACGGTGTTTGCAATTTCATATATTTAAAAGGTTCTTTAACCTCTAATGTCCTGGCCCTAGAGTACAATCAACTTTGTTTTTCTCAAGTGGACTAACAGATTTCTAAGATTCTTTTTATGACCTGTGTTAAAGTGCTTATCAGAATAACTTCTCCACATCTTCTTGATCGTTTCCTCCATCAAAATTTTGTTTTCCTTATCTTTGACTGTTTGACTTATTTCCATACATTATTCTCCTCTTCTGTGCATCAATTTGTAGAAATCCCTATGCTTTTTTAATTATCAAGACTTTGTTCTATCTCAGTAATTGTATGATTTGTGTCAATTTATACAATTCATGAACATCTCCATTCTGGTATTGGTGGATTTTGGAGCATGCTCATTTGTGCTTGATTGCTCATTGCATCTTTCAATTCCAATCTTATCAGCAAGTTTACTTTGATGGTGCTTTACTGCCTTTCCACTTACATCAAACTTCTGCAATATTTTTGCCTTAAATTTTTATAACCATCTGCCAAATTTTCATTTGTCAATATTCCATTTTTTGACTTGTAATTGCTGAAACTTAAAGTCGAATGGTTCTCTCATCTTAAATTCCACTACCCATTGCTGCATGCATGGTTGCTTTAAGCTTTCTTGTTCACTCTTTAATGTTTACAACTACCAACTTATGTTACATGACTGCCTCCCCAGTATCCTTGTATGCTGTGTTAATGTTTCATTAACTAAATAGATGCGACTGATGGTGAATTTTCATTTGAAAAGAGAAAAAGTATTTATCGATATATGTAAGAATATTTTTCTATTTTATAAAAAAACATAAAAGAAATCATTTTGCTCTTTTGGCATTCTATTCTCTTTGATGATACCGTGTCCTTGGTTATTCTACTTTTGTTGGTAGCATAACAAAGTAGTACCTACACTTTGAATGTGGCTTACCTATTCTTGAAGCTGGTATTGCTTGCAAGCTTCTCTGAACTTGCCTAATTTTAGTGCAGGTGGAACATTTGCTCTTTACTCACTACTTTGCCGACATGCTAAAGTAAAGACTATTCCTAACCAAGATCACACTGATGAAGAGCTGACAACATACAGCTGCTCAAAAATTCATGAACAATCATTTGCTGCAAAGACCAAGAGATGGTTGGAGGGACGTACAATCTGGAAGAATGCGCTTCTTGTTCTTGTTCTTGTTGGCTCCTCCATGGTTATTGGAGATGGAATTCTCACTCCTGCTATATCAGGTTCCCTTTTCATGCTCTAAATTGAGACCCAATTATCCGGCCTTAATGGCTATTTATAGACAAAGGATGATGCATACAAATTTTTTGAGTAAAAAATCTGTTAAAAATATAAGTTCACCAAACCAAATAACTTTGAATGAAATAGAGCAAAATAGAGGCTGAATTTTAATTTTTTTTTTCCATTTTGCAATTTAAGTTCTTTTATTATTTTTGTTACGGAGCTGCTGTAATTTTTTATATATTAGGATAGTTTTCTTTACAATTATGTTTCTGTTTTTCTCGTGCAGTTAACAAGATGGGAATTAGGGTCTATTTGACAATGCTAGCTGTTTTGACAGCTGTTAGTTGTTTATAGGGAAAATAATTAATTCGTTTCTGAAGTTTGACCAAACTAACTAAGTCATTTCTATAGTTTAGTAATATTAATTAATGGTCCCCTAGGTTTACTTATATTAAATCACTTAGTCCTTCCGTCTTTTTTCTCTAAACTTTTCCATTAAAATCTTTAAAAAAAGTCTAAAATACCCTAACACATGAGAAGGAAAATAATTAAGTTGTCCCTGAGGTTTGACCAAACTAACTAAGTTATCTCTGTAGTTTAGCAACATTAATTAATGATCCTTGAGGTTTAGCTCCGTCAAACTATTTGATCATTCTATTCATTTTTTCATGATTTTTCTATTAAAATCTTAAAAAAGACTAAAATATCATTACACTTAAAGAAGAAAAAGATTAGACTAACCTAAGTTATTTGCTTTATAACAGAATGATAGTTAAGTCTTAATAAATTTACAGTTGGAATTCTGCAAAAATGGTGAATTTTTTTATTTTTATTTTCTAAAATATTCTTATTGTTCCTATAGTCCTACCTTCATTTCATTAGTTGTAGTTTATAGTGGAATATATAAAGTAACTTGTTCTCTTGAATATTAATACCTAAAATTAAATGTCTATTTATTGAAATTGACTCGATGTATATTTTTCTTTTTCATTTTTTGTAGGTAGCTCAAGACAGTGAAGTGAAACATTTTGTTGATTAAATTTTTTTTTTGTTGAATATCAAATAATCAATTTATACCTAACTCTTCGTTTTTCCTCCAAAACAAATGGAAATTCTAACGTAGGTTAGTTTAGTTTTTTCCTTCTTAAATCTGAGGGTATTTTAGTCTTGTTTTCCAGGTTTTAATGGAAAAATGTTGAGAAAATTGATGGAATGACCAAATGGTTTGACGGAAGTAAATATTGGGAATGATTTAGTATTGTTAAATTGCAAGAATGATCTAATTAGTTTTGTCAATTCTCAGGAAAGAATTAATTATTTTTCCTTCTTAAGTGTCAGGGTATTTTGCTCTTTTTAAAGGTTTTAACAGAAAAATATGGAGAAAATGGACGGAAGGACCAAGTGGTTTGATAGAGGTAAATCTCGAGGTTCATTAATTAATATTGCCAAACCATAGGGATGACTTAGTTAGTTTGGTCAAACCTCAGGGACGAATTTATTATTTTTCTATTTATATAACGGTTTAAAGTCAAAGTGTCCGGTAAAAATAACTGTTTGATTAATTGTTAAATTTAAAATAACAAAAAGTAAAGGGAACAATTTTATATTACAAGTAGCACTTGTTAATTTGTAAAAAAGTAAAAGGTACAAGTGTCAAAAAAATTATCCATTAATTATTGTGAAATGCTAAGCGTTAAATGGGAACAATTTTATATTACAAGTAGCATTTGTTAATTTGTAAAAAAGTAAAAGGTACAAGTGTCAAAAAAATTATCCATTAATTATTGTGAAATGCTAAGCGTTAAATGGGATAATGTTTCATTAACGCTCTCTTAACCTCTAAAAGCTACTATATAAACTACCTTATCAAACACTATAATTAATATAAATAATGTTTTGACCCAGTCAAAATGCTAAAAGTCCTTAAAGTTCTTGCTAAACACATTCTTAGTTTCTTTATTAATGGGTTGTGGTTTAAGCAAATTCTTTATTGCAATGGGTAATTATTAGTGAGTAGTGATTGTAGTGGGTAGTGGGTTGTTTTATCTTTGCATTTAGGTTTGTGTAATGAGTAAAAATGTAAGCAGAATTTTAAGAAAAGTTTTTGGGTTCCTAAAACTCAGAGATATAGAGTTCTTGACTTAACGAGCTTTAGGAGATTGCAAATTCTCTCTAAGTCTGTTTTCTTAGATTCCAAGGTCAATTTACTGAGGTCAAGATGTAATATTTCCTCTCTTGTTAAATTTCTTTGTCTTAGTCTTGTTTTAGCTAGTGGAACACCTCTGGCGTGAACTCAAGGATTGTTGAGCCTTTTAATTGAGGACTTTGAGTCGGTCATTTTTGTTTCAGACGGAGAAACTCATTGTATAGGAGAGTAAGAGCAAAGACTAATAAGCAACAAAAGGTTGGCACTATGACCCTCTGGAACTGTTTGAAATATTGTTGCCTGTTAATGCTTGAAACTACCTCCAAGGATACTAATAGCATATTTTATTCTAGTTTTGTTAATATTTACTTTAATGTGTCTGGGTCCTCTTCATTCTTTCTTTACTTTTGTTGGCAGTACTATCAGCAGTTGAAGGAATTAAATTAGGCCACCCGAAGATGACCAGTGGTATCTTCTTAGTCCTGAATCTGACTCTTTTATTTTCTTGCAATCTACTCCATTTTTGGTTTAGAGGCCTTAAACGGTTCCTTTTTTTTCCTGTGAAACAGATGTAGTTGTTTTTGTTGCTGTTGTGATATTGGTAGGCTTGTTTTGCATGCAACACCATGGTATAGATAGGGTTGGTTGGCTCTTTGCCCCTATTGTGCTCCTCTGGCTTCTCTTGATTGGAGGCATTGGCATATTCAACATTTGGAAATATGATAAAGGCATTTTGAAAGCTTTTTCGCCTGTGTATATATATCGTTATTTCAAAAGGGGAGGTAGAAATGGTTGGCTCTCCCTTGGGGGCATTATGCTTAGTATAACCGGTAAGCTCTTGTTTCTCTTTTTTTGATTTAATTAACCTTCGCTTTTGTTGCATCCAACAACATAGAGTAATGGAAAAAAAGAGAGAATAAATCAGTGAACTGGTTCTGATGACAAGTTGTGACCTATTACAGGAACAGAGGCCCTTTTTGCTGACCTCTCCCATTTTCCAGTATTGGCTATACAGATTGCATTCACAGCAATTGTTTTTCCATGCCTTGTTTTTGCTTATTCTGGCCAAGCTGCTTACCTTATGAAGAACTCAAATAATGTAGCTGAAGCATTTTATCGTTCAATTCCAGGTATGCTCTCATCTTCTCTATCTTCTGCTTAGGCATGCTTATATCCTTATTCAATGAATGGGATGTGAAAAAGACAAAATCGCTGGAAGTGGTTAGAATTATAACCATCAATAAATATAGGAACTATGGTTATAAAGGTTTGTGGTTAATTCATATTCCAAACACGTCATTGATGTATTACCCTGACTTGAACCAAATAAACTTTAATTCAACTGAATACATACACGCACGCACACACACACACACACACACATGTATACACACACTAAAAAGAAACATAATAGTTATGAAGATGCCTTTCTATCTAGGGGTGAACATTCAGTTAATCCGAACCAATCCAAATTGAATACTTAATCCGAATATGACTAAATTTTATAAATTTATATCCAATTCAAGCCATATTTAATAAAAAACTAAAAATAACCAAACCAAAGAATATGCGGTTTTGTTATAAAAAACTGCAACTGTCTGAATAACTGAATTAGTATTTTCAGTTGGTTAATCGAAACTGATTACGAGAAAGTATTTAAATCCAATATTTTTCAATATATGTATTCATGCACTCTTAAAGCAATTTTATACGTATGCTTATAAATTTATAGACAATTGTATAGAATAAAAAAAATAAATAATAAAATTAATTAATTAATCCAACAAGTCACGAGTGTCCAAATAAAAATTTCAAAAGCAGTCATATCTAAATTCAATTATCCAAATAACAATTAATACAATTAATTTAAAAAAAGAATTCATTTAATTTTCAGTTACAAAATTACAGTTAATAACCAATTAAATATTATGTTTCGTTGTTAATGATCTCAAAAGTTATACCATATTATTGTCACCTATCACAAAAACTATATAAATATAATTTGCACTCTCAGTTTTATTTTAATATGGGGTAAAAACCAATGTTTTGACAAAAAAAAATCTAGAATAGAACAAATATATAACTTGAATATTAATTTAGTTAATTTGGATTAACCGAGGTTTTTTTCAGACTTACCACCCCATAACTGAAAAGCCAAATTAATATTTATAATTAATCGATCCAAACAAAAATTAATTTATTGGCAACCGAACCAAATCAAATTATTCGGTTCGGTTTGAATTTTTGGATAAATTTGTGAATTGCTCACCCCTACTTTTGTCTAAGATGCGTTTAAAATACAATTCAGATTAGGGCTAGAATACAAACTACATCATTCCACCTAATAATATATCTGGTCATCTTGCTAGGAACTTAAAGTTCAAGTGCCATCTTTGTTGTGGCAAATGGTGTGATTTTAAATCCTTGTTTTCCATCTTTTGTTAATAAATTTTAAATATCTTCTAGTTTATTTTAAAAAGTCTTTTAATTTATTTAACTATTGTGAATTCATGAAGTAAGAAAGAGAAAAATGAACTAAAATTTTGCATCATCCACGACATGCAAAATCATCCAGAATCCTTAGGATCAGCAGCACAACAGTCTCTTATATTTGAGATGCATATAGTGATGTTGATTCTTATCTTTGTTCTTTCTCTTTATAGATTGAGAATGTTTGTTGCCATCCTTTCTTTGACGTGATTGTCGATATGAACTTTGTATTATATAATATGTTTCAAAAATGATGATTTCTAAATATTACTAAGTTTGCCCCCACTAAATGAATTTCAGATATGCCACAAGCCCAAACATAAGTGGTGCCAAAATAGTTGGAAAGCAATAAGAGACATTGGAAAGATATTATTGTAAAATTATTTACATTAGTTTTTATGAACAAGCAATGATCCGAGTAGTTATATATTTACTGCAATTATTTGGGAATTGATTTGTATATAAACTTTGGGATAGATATGGCGACATTTTTTGTTGGGCTTATTAACTATAACAAATTTTAATAATCTCCTTGTTGTTTTGTTTTTCTATCAATGTGCGTTAGCTATTGGGTTCAGATGCTAATGTAGCAAATAAAACCATGGTTGTGTTAGATTCTCTAAATATGAACTTTTGAAATTGAGCACATACAACTCACCTGTGCATCATATATATCAGAATTGTTACCTTTCTTCTGCATGTTGTTGATGAAAATGAAAATTAAAGTAGTTATCACTAGAAAGTAGCAAGTGAAAGCGGTGGAAATAAGGTGGGAATTCCATATTTTGGAGAATGATGACAATGAAGATATTGTACTGTCTATGAGATACAAAACTTTGTATTGCCAAAAGAAGTGAATCTTATGGTTTGATTGACTGTGAGAGAGATAGGAGGAGAAACCTCTTTGGAGAAGCAGTAAATAGGATAATCGGATTTTCTAGGATAGTTCATTTTTGTGAAACACCATATACATAAGACTGGTTCACAGTATCAGATGATAGTTTCAATTCATTTATTTACACTGCTGCTGAAGTTCAGGTAATTTACAGACTTGATATGTCGTATTTGAAAATCATGGTAAAAAAGATTATTATCTCCCCCTTTCTTTTTCCTGATAATCTATTGAAGTTATTGAATATTTGGGCATTGTCATAAAGGAGTTCAAAGTATTGTGTTATTCTCTGTCTGGCGATTATTTTCTAATGTTGATCTCTAATTATTCTGCAGATAGCATATATTGGCTAGTGCTTCTTGTCGCAACTGCCGCTGCTGTTGTTGCAAGTCAAGCAACTATATCTGCAACTTTTTCATTAATAAAACAGGCTCTTTCACTTGACTGTTTTCCAAGAGTTAAAATTGTGCATACATCAAAAAGGTTCCTGAGTTGGATATACATTCCAGACATAAATTGGATCCTTATGATTCTCTGTGTTTCAGTGACAGCTGGGTTTAAAAATCAAAGCCAGATTGGAAATGCATCTGGTAAGTTCAGTAATCTTTATTAAATTTTTGCAATCAAGTCCATTAGTTCTTCCATTGACATATCTTTTTGTTTCCTAAAGTAAAAATTTCTCTAATAACTTGAGTTTTCATGGCTTGACAGGGACAGCTGTTGTGATTGTCATGCTGGTGACCACATTGCTTATGATTCTAATCATGCTATTAGTGTGGCGGTGCCATTGGATGCTTGTCCTGATTTTCACTATTTTGTCTTTGATAGTGGAGGGCACTTATTTTTCTTCTGTACTCTGCAAGGTTAATCAAGGTGGTTGGGTTCCCTTAGTAATTGCGGCAGCATTTTTTATCATCATGTATGCATGGCACTATGGTACTCTGAAGCGCTACGAGTTTGAAATGCATAGTAAGGTTTCAATGGCATGGCTTCTTGGACTCGGTCCGAGTTTAGGACTAGTCCGTGTCCCTGGAATTGGTTTTGTGTACACCGAGCTAGCCAGAGGGGTACCCCATATCTTTTCCCACTTCATCACCAACCTACCTGCCATCCATTCTGTAGTTGTTTTTGTTTGTGTGAAGTATTTGCCTGTCTACACAGTCAGAGAAGAAGAGAGATTTCTTATAAGGCGGATAGGACCAAGGGATTTCCGAATGTTCCGTTGTGTTGCAAGATATGGATATAAAGATCTCCATAAGAAAGATGAAGAATTTGAGAAGAGACTCTTCGATCACCTTTTCACATTTGTCCGACTGGAATCCATGATGGAAGACTGTTCAGACTCTGATGACTATAGTGTAGATGACCAGCAAACTGAGCCTTTGCAAGATTGTAATTATAATGGTAATGGAGTTTCATCCAATATGAATACAACAGTTTCATCTGGAGATTCAATCGAAACTCTTAATTCTCCAGCTAATGCAAATGCCATCAGGCCACCAAGTCAACCGAGCAATCGGACTGCAATTGATGAGTTGGAGTTTTTAAGCCATTGTCGAGATGCCGGAGTAGTGCATATTCTGGGGAATACAGTGGTGACAACAAGCAGGGATTCAAAGTTTTACAAGAAGATAGCCATTGATTATATATATGCTTTTCTTAGGAAGATTTGCAGGGGAAATAGTGCAGTATTCAATGTTCCTCATGAAAATCTGTTAAATGTTGGACAAATAATTCGGGTATAATAGTTTTTGTAGCCATTTGGGAATGAATAACAAAAGGATGAGATACTAATAGTGCTTTTGGTAGGAAATTTTTTAACTCAATTTATGAGTTTGGTTTGGAATTGAGCTTAAATTATTTAATTAATTGTAGTCCATTACATGTTGTTTTATTTTATGTAATTAATTAATTAAAAGAAATAGAAAAAGGCTAAAGTGGGTTGCAATTGAGTAAAATTAATTCACAAGTCAATCAATTTATTTTTCCAAAGCCTTTTTTTTATTTTTTTTCGAATCTTAATTAAATTCTCTTTATTTTACAAGCAATCCAAAATTTCTTTTTTACGTTTATTTATTCAAATTACATTTAATCACACAGCCGGTGAAGTGTATTTCTATGGATTTAAATTTATAATTGAGAAGTCAGAATAAAATGTATTTAATTTTATAATTATTATATATACATTTCGTACCCGTAAAATTTCAAATCAAGCCATTAGCCTGCCCCACAAAGTTGTTTGCCCGAGCCAATAAAGATTAATTGAGTGGTTTATATTTCTACAACAATATTTTTGATGTGTAACAATTGAGAAAAGAAAAATATAAAATTTCCTGAAAAGCTCAAACATCCTTTGAATTACGTAAGGACAATTGAGAATAATCTATAGCCTAGACTTCAATTGTTAGCATTTACATTCCTTGAGAATGATCATTGTCATCCGCACATATTAGAAGTGTTCATAAAACCGCTCAAATCTGTTCTAATTTGATCGGTTATTTTTTAGATATAACACTTCATGCAATAAATATTTTATTGTTAATAAAAAAAGTATTTATGTATCTTTTATATTTTATTTATTAAATCTCGATAAGAGATAAAGTTGATGAGATAATATTACTTTATAAAATAAATCATATTGTAGTTATAATTATGAGTTTGTTATAAAATAATAGAAAAATAGAGAGAGAAATAAAGAAAAGAATAAGGAGAGAATACGGGAGTGTATCATTCTTATTTATGAGAAGTCACATGTATATAGGTACATAAGTGATACCTTAATTACGAGAATAAACTTCTACACAAAATAGCATTATATATGTATAGTAATTAGGAATATAGACTTCTAGCCATATAGAACATCCATTAATTTCATAACATTCTCCTTGAATGTCCATTTTTCAAATAATATCCTCGTTAAAACCTTATTAAAGACAACCACCTTTGAGAAAAAAAATATTAATTAAGCAAAAAGAGTATATTATTTTTTTTTTAAATACACATTAAAATATTACCCCATTAAAAATCTTTACCTGGAAGATCCAATAGGAAAAAGCCTTGGTTAAATTGAAAAAGAGTACAGTACGTATTTACTTTTTTTCATGAAGATAAATCTTGAGTTTATGCATTCCGATTTTGTGCATCAATCATTCAAAATTTGTGGTAGAAAGCTTGTATTAGAAAGTATTTTGATGAGCAAATTAAAAATATTGTCGCTTGAGTGGTTGAACTTCAATATTACTATTCTTTTTGGAGATCACAAGTGAAGAAAATTTTGGTGAAATATATTTTTCTTGTCTCTTTTAACATATCTTTCTTTCAAGAGAGATGTACTTACGAAGTATTATCTTATAATATTGTAGAAATTCCTTTCTGAACAAATAAACTGCATTACTTTGAACATATTGAAATATTTATTTCAATCTTGTCTTTCTTCATGAGTTGCTAACGCATGGCCAAAAGAAGTAGAAGCACTAATTTGTTTCTTGAATCCCATAAAATTATTGTACATCCACATGTGTAAGAATGACTTGTTTGTGATATAACATAATGCGGATTAGACAAGTAATCTGCATTTTCATAACCAAGCAAAACTAATTTAGTGATATGACTAGGAAGAGACATTAGCGTCTTTATTGCATTAAGATATGGTACTTCAAAATTAATAAGTTCTTTATAATTTTCTCAAAATGGAAAATGATCATTTTCTTATCAAGTGACTTCACAACTATTAACATTCACATAAATCATTCATATAACTTGTTCATGTAAGTGGATTCATAAAAAAAATTCCATTTATGAAATATTCGATTTTCAAATCAAGACAAAACTTTATATCCCAATGTATTTCATATCAAACTCTTCCTTTGAAAAATCTATAAACTTTGAAAGCTCTTCAGAAGTTCTAATAACGTTCATAAGTCAAATAATGACAAATTCATATCCAAATATCTTTATAAGTAAAAATTCATGAACGTATAATAATAATAATATTATTATTATACTTTTTCAACAAATATTCATTAATCAATATATCACCTTACTTATGATAGCATATAAAGTAAATATTAAAACTATGAAAGTATGTGACTTTCAATAAAAGAATATTATTATTACATTATAATCATAAAATAATATAATATTTTCTCAACCATAAATATTATTTAAGGGCAATATATCGTATTTATTGAAATTTCTTTAATCCATATGGAAATCTTGAATTTATTTTTCGGGGTCTCAATTTACTTCCTTAAAATATTTTTCAATATTCCATGGATATCATTATCCACGAATCCAAATAGAACTCTAAAATATTTAGTAGAATAAATTTCTTGAAAAATTTAATTTTATGTTTCAAGTAACTAAACTCCTTCTAGGATTTTCATAGATATCCATATCAAATGAGCCATTTAAATAGGCAATCACTAATTTATCAGACGCATTTCGAGGTTTTATGAATTTTCAGACTAATCAAGTATTAAATTATAATTGCATTTACCACATAAGGGTATTCACCCTTATAATTATTGTGAGTTCTTTGCGAAAAACTATGCAACAAGTTGTGTTTTATATTTCATGACTCTATTTTAATTTTGCACAAGTATTTTTACTGGCTTTACATCTCTTGATGCGCAAATTAAAATTTAAAAACTTTACTTTTCAAGTAAATCAAATACAACATATGTCGATCTATTTTGGGCAATTAATTCTATTTCTATGTTCCCAATTATTTTTCATACTTTCAAGTGCTATATTATATAGAGAAATACCATCGACATTTAGTTTATATCGGTTCCATATTTGTCCTGACTTGATATAATTTATAGAAATATCGTAATTTTCATTAATTTCAGATACCTGAATTTTTTCAGAAAATTTATTAGTCATGTCTAAATTCTCTTATAGATTTACTTTCTAAAACTTGACCATCTTGAATATTTGCTCTTTTTCTTTTAATTTCTTTAATCTTTGGAACTGATCTACTGTGTTTTAGGCATGTCATAGATTTATTAGCATAGATAGTTTCTCTTTTAGTGACTTCAATTCTAATGGGAGCATTTGTAGTTAGAATATGATATTTAATTATCTTTTTTTATATCAGTAAATATATCTGGCAACAAATTTGAAATATTTTGTAAATAAATTATCTTTTAAACTTTTACCTATATACTGCCTTACATGAGAATCAAAATATAATAATGACAATTCTTTTTCAAGCAATTTATTCTTCTGGCTTCCTATTTTCTTCCCATAATTTCGGAATACATAACAATTAACTAATTTAGCTACAGATAACTTTCTTATTCATACCCAACATATTTTCAACATCATTTGAGGACCCGTTTTAGAGTATTGTGATAGAGCAATTAGAATAAATGATGCATATAAAAAATCTATAGATGAAAAACACTTGATTCCTAATCCAAAATCATTATAAAGAGGAGAACTTATAATAATATATTGACTTGATAAGAATAAGTGTTGCTACAAGTAATAGCTTGTCCCTCTACCAAAATAGGAGCTTCGTTCTCATAATACTTATCTTGCAATTAATTATAATCATTTAATAAATGACTGCACTAAATCATTTCAAGCGTAAATAAAAGCAACAATGGATTGCCCTATAATTATTTCAACTAACAAATGTCATAATCATTAAAGATCTTATGTGTAAATTTACCATCATTCTCAAGATAAATTATTTTGATAACATAATCTGAAAATTATATGCTTAATTAAATTATTTTTGCAAATGATCTTGCAAACTACTGGTTTCAAGTTAATAACAATATTTGCAAACTTCGGGTTACAAGTTAATAATCATATAACTATCTTTTATATACATACACAAAATATCTAAATAATCTAGATGATAGATGAATTGATAAATAATTTCACTTTATATATTCTAGAAAATGTAAGCAGTTTTTTTTAACTTTACTTGGTGAATACTCAATAATTAATTTGTTTTGAGAACAAACTAAGCATGAAAAATTTATTAGAGTTGAAGAAATTTTTGGTTCTTCAATAAATATCCATATAGAGATTAAAATTTTTCTTTTCATATATTTATTTATCAGGATGGTTCAACTAATCATGTCAAATAATAAAGCACTTGGATTCGTAAATTTTTTGTTTACACCATATTTATTTTAGCCATTGTATTTTATATGATATCCATTTTAATGAATATCTTTGGACTAATACATTATGCATAAAATTCATTCTTTTGGATAGTAATAATTGCTCTTTAGGGCCTTCAAATATTATTTTATTATTAAAGTCAAATTTGTTATTCAATGTTTTTGTGTACAACTATAATATCTCGAAATTTTTATTTCAAAATAATTTTCATTTAAATTTAATCGTTAAATTATTAGTCAATAATATTACGCCACGTAATATTATCGAGACCGAAAATTATTTTGATCTCCCCTAAAATTAATCGAATAAAAATTGGACCAATTATTTTTTTTATTGGACCGAATTAATTAAAATTAGACCCGAATCGAATATTTTTGAAAAATACTGTGCGTTACTATTTTTTTTTCCCCGAAAATCTACTTGGACAGTTTGTTTTTATTTAATAATTTAAACTTTATTATTTTGTTTTTTTTTCTTTTTCTTTCTTTCTTTTCTTTCTTTTCTTTTCTTTCTTTTTCTTCTCTTCTTCTTCCTTGCCTGCGCGACATCTCCTTCTTCAGCAGCCCCTCTCCCTCTCTTTTTCTCTCACTCCAGCAGCCACCTCCAGCGCCTCCACCGGCCACAGCCGGACCACAGCAGCCCTCCCTCTTCTTCTTTATCTCTTCTTCTTTCTTTCTTCCTCTTTCTCTCTCCCTGTCGTTCTGCTTCTGTCTCTCTCTACAGCGCCACCATCACAGCTCCTCCGCTTTCTTTCTAGCACCTGCAGCGTCGCCGGACAGCCACAGCAGCAGCAGCTCTGCTTTGCCTCCCCCTCTGTGCGACCCAGCTCCTCCTCGCGCGATCAGCTCCTCTCTGCCTCCCTCTGAGGCGCGACCCAGCCCTATTCTGCTCCTCTTCTCGTTGCGCCTCCACTTCCAGCAAGCTCCAACAGCCTCACCTGGTCGCGCTATAGCTTCAGCAGCTTTTCCTTCTCTGTCGCGTGATCTGTGATTTTTTTTTTACTGAATAATTGGATACTAATTTTATTTTTAGAATTTATTTAGTTAAATTTTTTATTAATTAATTTGTTAATTTTAGAATATTTGGTTGAATGATTTTATTATTTGATGAGTTGATTATTTTGATTGGTAGATTAATTGTGGATTATATTGTTTGGGTGAAATTTTAATATTTATGGTTAATTGTTAGAATTTTGATTATTTGATATTGTTAGGTAATTGATTAGTTAATTTTTAGTATTTTTGTTTGAATTTTAGTATTTTGAATGAGTAATTAGTTAAATAGAGTATTTATGAAAAATTGATTTATTATTTAATTGATTATATGGTATATTGATAGAATTATGGTAGTTAATTGATTATTTAGTTATAGGTTGAGATTTATTAATTTTAATTGGAATTATGTTAATTAAGGAGGTTAAGTTGATTTTAGGATATTAATTATTAAATTTGGTATTTTGATTGATTGGTTTTATTAATTAGGTGATTGGTGAATTATTTATTGATTTTATATTATTGGTGGATTTAATTATTTTAGGGACGATATTAATAGTTAATTAGTAAAATTGAATAATTACAATGGTTAATTAGTTATAGGAGGTTGATTTATTATTTTG
>CANUEX010003594.1:0-37503 GCA_948099535.1 Jatropha multifida
AAGAAGAGAAGAAGAAATGGCATGGAGAATGGGGAGGAAGAAGAAAGAGAATGTATAGATTACTTAAGTAGCAAAGTCAAACTTTGCTACCTCTTTTCATGCTAAATCAATGGCCAAGATCAAATCTTAGGTAATCTCATCCAATGGCTCTAAATATTTCTCAAATAATTCATTTCTAAATATTATTTAACTCCACAAATTAATTAAATTAACTTCTCAAAAATAATTTACCATTTATTCCTTAATATACCACAATAAAAATAATATTCATTAGTTGCCACAATTCTCCAAAAATATTCATAAAATATTCTCTACCCATCTAAATTATGCAAACATGCTCCAAAAATATTAAATAGAATACTAGACACATATAGTAATTTTTTCGAACCGAAATAATACCAAGTCCCGGACCGATAGTACTATTCACAGATCGGTAAATCACTATTTACGACACTGAAAAATTAGACTGTTACACCCACCATCAAAACCAACCATCAGATTCGGCTCTGTTACAAAGATGAATTTGTAGAACAAGCTCCATCTTAGTTGGTGTAAGGACTGAAATTAACACCTCCATGTCCCATTCTCTTCAATTATGCAAAATAAAATTAGAGACCAATATAGTCTCCATTTTCTTGTTATTCAGACTAAGGACATACGGACTAGAGGGATTCGATAGCCATGGATTGAGAAAAACCTTTATTTTCCCACCATTCCCGATACGGCGTAGACACCCATCCCGTAATAAAGAGTTCCCTTTAAGGATACTCTTCCAAACATAGCTGGGATTTCTACCCAGCTCTGCATGCTAGAAGTCGGAGTGTTTGAAGTACTTCTCTTTGAACAAGCGTGATACCAAAGAATTTGAGTTGGTAATGAACCTCCAATCCTGGTTTGCTAAGAGCGTGACATTGAATTTCCTATGATTCTAAACACCAGCCCTCCATTATGCTTTGGTCTAGCAAGTCTTTTTTATCTTTGATAGTAAATTATGGAGGCACTATCAATAGAAGCACGCCACCAATATATATTCATCAATTTTTCGATAGCATCACAAATATTAAATGGCAAGAGAAATACGCACGTGCAATAGTTTGGAACTACTTGAACAATATTTTTTAGGAAAACCTCCTTTCCAGCACGGGAGACATCCCTTCCAACCTTGTAGTCTCTTCCATACTTTACCCATAATATAGTTAAAAACCTCCCTATTCCTTCCTACCACCGCGGGCATCCCCAGGTAATAAGAAAATTCTTAAGTTTTTCGAACTTGGAGAAGATTACAAATGGCATCTTGGTCCTCTTTCAAAGAATTCCTACTAAATAAGATAGTTTACCTTTAATTTTGACGCCATTTCATACATATGAAGACACTTTTTTATCATGAAAGCTTCAGAAAGATTTGCTTGAAATAAAAAGAGAGCGTCATCAGCAAAGAAGATACGGTTAACTTGCAGGCCATTTCTCGAGATTTTACATCTTGTGATCTTTCCCCTGCTTAGAAAACTATTTAGCAAGCATGAGAGCGCTTAAGCACAAATGATAAATAAGTATAGAGAAATTGGATCCCCTGACGTAACCCTCGGGTAGGAAAGATAGGACCATAGGAATTGCCATTATGGCACACTTGATAAGATACTATAGTTACAAGGGACATGATTTGCTCTACCCGACTAGAATAAAATCCAAGCTTTAACATCATATTGTGAAGAAACTCTCATTCCACGCGATCATATGCCTTCCACATCTCTGTCCGAAGAGCTGCAATACCATATTTTCCTTATGTCTTTTGCTTGATACAAAGCATGATTTCAAAAGCGATCATAAAATTGTCTGTGATTAGTCTTTCAAGCATAATGCACTTTGCGAGTCGAAAATAATGGAAGGAAGCTCCTGTTTAAGTTTGTTCGCCACTACCTTTGTTACTATCTTGTCAGTGACATTACAAAGTGAGATTGGCCTAAGATCGGACACATATTCTAGGATCTTCTTTTTGGGAATCAGTATAATATTCGTAGAATTATTGCCTGGCAAAGGAGTATTACCATTTAGATATAGAAAACAAGCTCCGGTTACATGCATCCTTTCAAATTATCGACCAAAAAGCTTGAAAAATGCGAGATTAAAACTGTCAGGTCCTGATGCTTTATCAAGATGCATACTGAACACAACCTTTTTAAATTTATCCTCAATAAACTCATAAGACAATGCTTCATTTTGTTCTAAAAATACCTTAGTAGCGGTGCAATCAAGGACAACACTGAAATCACCTTGCTGTGATGTGAAAAGCTCTCCTAAAAATCTGTAATAAGACGATCCAATCCATTTTCCTAATTCAATCAATTACCGTCATTATCTCACAATCGCTTAATAGAATTCCTCTTTCTTCGTCGATTAGCCATAGAGTGAAAGAACCTTATGTTAAGGTCCCCGTCACATAACCAAAGCTGTTTAGACCATTGTCTGTAGTAATCATCTTGCTGTCTCAAAACTTCCATATGCCGCGTGTGCTGATCGGTAAAGCTCAATAAAAACTGGATCCCTTTTCATCTTATAGTATGGAATTTGGTTTCTACTTTGGCGTAGTTTATTCTTGAACAAAAGCATGCGACCATGCCCCCACTTCTTCAAGATTGAGGCATAATGAGAAACCCATTCCTAAAAACCCACTGAATCCACTTCTTCCCATGCCAACTAGACCATCCCCTTAATATCGTCTTCACAAAGCCAACTATTCTCAAGATGGAATAATCTACAGGCATATCGAATTACTGTTAACCCAAAGGCATAAATATGGCATTATGATCATTACTTGCGGCTTGCAGATGGTATAACTGTGCTTGGGAAAATTAAGTGAGCCAACTGTGATTGGCAAGGGCTCGGTCAAGTCTCTCTGAAACCCAATCCCTAGTATTTTGTCCTCTTTCCCACGTAAAAATATTTTCGTTATACCCTGGATCGAATAAGCCACAATCCTCAACAGCCTTTTTAAAGACTTCCAATTACCACATAGGTTGACAGAGTCTACCCGCTTTCTCATTTTGCACAAAATATCATTGAAGTCTCTTGCCACTACCCATGGCAAAGGGATTATTTTTAAGGGAAACTAACAATGCCTATGAGTCTCGATGATGAGAACTGTCTGGAAAGCCATAAAAGCCAGTAAAGCAAAATATTTGGACATCATCAACAACGATAGTAACATCAATATGATTCTTATTAAAAGCTATAAGAGAACATGAGTTCTTTTCCTTCTATAGGCTAATCCCCCAGTATGTCCCTGCAGGTTGACAATAAATAGGCGCTCAAAGCCTAGCTTTCTTCTAGCACTATCAATTTTCTCCTAGTTGACCAAAGTCTCTGTAAGAAAAATCATATTGGACTTCTTAGACACAAAGTCTTATAACTCTCCAATTATACATAGGTTCCCAGGCCCATGACAATTCCAGCAAATAAAACTCATTGGGCAAGGCGGGCCTGGAAACTAGTACTCGCCTCCTCGATGTTTTTTGGGTTCGCCAACACCTCAAGTAAATTTCTATCCTCCATCTCTGTAACTACATATGGCTCGCTGGTTCCACTCTCCATCTTTTCAAGTCTCCAATTACTAGTCCAGCATTGCCTTCAGTGTCCAAATTAGAGTCAACATAAGTTTCCCTGTGAAGCACGAATTCTCCTTCTTTCCTCATCTGCTCCGATTGCATCATGATAGTATTGATAGAGTTCTTATAGGAATAGGATCCCCCCAATCCGCCGAAAGGACTTTCCAGAACCCTCCGTCTCTATTGGACTTTCTGGCCAGTGCTCAACACCTCTGTTTCTGACAGCAACCATTTTTCTCCATTGTTAGAGAGTCGCCTATTATCAGCATGCATGAAAGACCCACACGCAACCTGACTATGATCAACTTTTGCATGGTCTGAAAGCTTGGCATAAAATCTATCAGAATGCCCTAGTTAGCCACAGAAAAAACAAAATATCGACAACCGTTCATATTTAAAGTTGACCCACTCCCAAGCCCCCTTTGGGTGCTTCATTTGGATTTGGCTCTTAAGAGGTTTTGCGATATCAATGGCGAACCATATCATCATATACTCTCTCCATATGATCGAATAATTCCTTAGATCAGCTTCAACATATTGGCCAATAAAATTTCCAATGTCACGGAAAGCCCTCTCTGATCTGCATTCCAAAGGTAGTTGTGTAGTTGCACCCAAAACTCAACTACTGTGAGCTCCATTCTCCATGGGTTAACACCCGCCGGTACCTTACATGAAATAATAAGGTTTTGCGAGAAATTCCACGGCCCACCAGTTAGTGCGCGTTGCCTATCCTTTTCATGCAAAAACTATAACATAAAAGAATTATTCCTAACTCCTTCATCAGCATACCCCGCACCGGCCTCCATACTGCCGCCATAGTTTGCTTAAAAGTTAGGAAATTCATAGGTTTATTAGATAACACCCGGCCGACCACCCTTAGTTCAGACTCCTCCCTAACGTCCTCATTGATTTAATTATCGTATGTTAGAAATTAATGTAGAAATTATATCTATTCATTTTATTATTAAATAATTAGTGCATCTCTAGTTTGTTTCAGTCAATAGACTAAGTAAAACTTGGAGTTTGTTTAGCAAGTACTGACAGATTTTTAGGAGTTATTTTTAGGTTAATGGGTCATTATTTTGTGAGAATTTATAACAGTCTAGTTTTTCGGTGTCATAAATAGTGATTTACCGGTTTGTGAATAGTACCATCGGTCTGGAACATGGTATTATTTCGATTCGAAAAAATTACTATGAGTGCCTAATATGTTAATAAATATTTTTGGAGCATGTTTGCATGATTTAGATGGATAGAGAATATTTCATGAATATTTTTGGAGAATTGCGACAATTAATGAATATTATTTTTATTGTGGTATATTAAGGAATAAATGGTGAATTATTTTTTAGAAGTTAATTTGATTAATTTGTGGAGTTAAATAATATTTAGAAATAAATTATTCGAGGAATATTTAGAACCGTTGGATGAGATTACCTAAGACTTGATCTTGGCCATTGATTTAGCATGAAAAGAGGTAGCAAAGTTTGACTTTACTATTTAGTGATCTACACATTCTCTTTCTTCTTCCTCCCCATTCTCCAAGTCATTCTTCTTCTCTTCTTCTTTCTTCATTTCTTTCATTTTTCTACCACAAATCACCACCAAATAATCTAATTAAATCATAGAAAAGTAATTAACTCTCAAGGAAAAAGTAATAGAAGCTTGAATTTGGAGTTCCTAAGCGAGGTGAGTTGTAACTTTTGGGTTTTGTGAATTATTAAGTAAAACTCTAGGATTAGCTATAAAAATAATGCATTAAGCCATGCTCCTTTCTTTTTTAGTATTAATTTTTTATTTTAATGAGCACTTTTCCTACTTTGCTTTGAAGAGATTAGTAAACCTTCCACCAAAGGTAAAGAGAAGGCTAAGGATTAGTGTTCTCTAAGCTTATTCAAGCTCATTCAAGAGGTTAGTGCACTATTATATCAATTTCCTTTCCATTTTCTTTAAGTTTCAATTTTTAGGTTTTTGTATGATTTTTGAGTTCTTGTTGTTTTTGTTGGGGAAATGTGTAATTGATGGTTTATACATGTTATTCTATGAATTCTAAGCATAATGTGATGCTTGAAAGAAAAGGAGAACATCTCTTTCTTCCTTCCCTTCTCTTGGCCGAACCCTCCTTAAGGGTAGGGCATTGAATTTTGTTGTTGTTTTTGACTTCCTATGATTGTAAATGAGTTTGAATTGTGTTTTCTTGTGATTTATGAAAGTAATTTGGAAAGAAATCCTTTCCCTTCATGTTTTCATGGTTGGCCGAACCTTTGTTTGGTGAAGGACACCATGCCCTTTGTGTTTTCCAAGCTTGATTTTAATTTAAATGAGCTTATTAATAAGCTCATTTGGTAATGGTTTAAAGCTTGAATTTGAATTCTAGTGTTTAAGTATTTTTCATGACTTAAAGAAGGTTTTGGAAGTGGTAAATTGGGTTTTATGGTTAAGTGTTCAAAGAAATGGATTTAATGTTTTAAAAGAGTGATTTTAAGTTGATATTTAGTATCTTTAATGAAGGCATGATGAAGGAAGGTTTTTACTTGAAACATGAATTGATTTTGATGGATGTTTTAAGTTGTAAATAAAGAAATTTTGAAATAATAAATGTTAATTTTATAATGTTTTTAAATAAGGATGGATGAATGAGAAATAAGGTTTATGGTGAGAGAATGCATTTATTTAGGCTCTACTATACATGATTGACATGTAGTATGATGAGATGTATTGCGATATGTGAGCATTCTCGGGTTATTAGCCTGTATATTTATGTGGAGCTATGATCATAAGCTAGGGTTATCAGCCCTTACAAATAAGTGGACGCGCATATTATGAGATGGGGGTGGCACTTCCACAGGCCACAGTGGTGCTTTCACAGGCCACAATTATATGATGGGGGTGGTGCTTTCACAGGCCACGATTATACGATGGGGGTGGCACTTCCACAGGCCAGGATTATGTGATAGGGGCGGCGTTTTCACGGGCCACGATCGAATCTGCTTACATTCTTTTTGTTTAGTATGAGCCTTAATTAAGAATGAAATTTTATTAAATTATAAAGAAGGAAGACTCATGTGTATTATAAATCTTTTCTTTTTATTTTATGGTTTTCATGGTGTTCAAATTTATTTGATATGATTTCGAAATTTAATATACATATATTTGAGTAATTTAAAGCATTTTCGAGACTTGTTTTCAGGGCTATGTTTGTTATTTTAAATTGTTGATTATTTAGCACCATTGAGTCATCCACTCAGCGTGTTGATTTTTATCATGCACAGGTTACGAGCGAGGGACGCTTTTCAAGACTAGAAGTAGACATCAGAGTAGATATACTATTTTGGGTAGAATATTTTGTATGGTGATTTTGGCATGTATATAAATGTTGTAAATGATGAAGGTCGTACATATTAAGTTTATTTTTAATTAAGAGTTGTGATTTATTAAGTAAAGACTTTTTATTATATTTTGGTGTTTAAATATCAATAATTACTTCTGAAATGAATGGTTATAATTTTGATTATGGTATCTAAATCTAATGGATGAATGTTTAGAAGTGCTTGCTAATGAATTGAGTTGAATTGGAGTTTTGAGATTTGGAGGAGCTATATTAGAAGTGTGTATATTTTCCTTGCGTGGCAAGTAAATTTTTAGGAAAAACTCTTATGAAATTTTCATAGAAATTTCCTTAAACTTAAATTTTATTTTTTTAAAAATTTTAAATTACTTGCTTCTTTATGAAAATCTAACCACTTCTAATATGTGATCTCAAGTTAATAAGTGAGATAAGGCGGTGCTCCAGCACCGAATGTGATATTCGCCGTCTAATTATCCGGGATTGAGTGGCGGGTGTTACAGAATTGGTTAGATTTCTTTTGTATATAAAGGTTCTTTTGCATTAAATAAACATATACAATTTTTCATTTCAATAAATTCCAACATGTGGTATCAAAGCCAGATTTGATCCTTGACCTATGGTATGTTAGTGAAAATTGTAGAAACAGAAAAAGAAATCCTTGCATTGCTAAAACATGTCTTCATTCTTCTGTTTCGGAGTCAATTTTCACAAGCATAATGACATGTGAAACTGCAAAGGAAATTTGGGACTCACTCAAAAATGAGTATCAAGGCAATGAGCAAATAAGATTGATGGAAGTTTTGAATCTTAAGAGGGAGTTTGAAATTCAAAGGATGAAAACATCAGAGAGTATTAACCATTATGTTAACAACCTCAAGTCAATTGTTAAAAAAATTAGATTGCTTGATGAAGAATTTCCAGAAAAAAGAGTTGTTCAAAAAATTTTTGTTAGCCTACCTGAAAAATTTGAGTCTAAAATTTCATTACTTGAAGATTCCAAAGATCTTTCAACAATTTCTGTTTCTGAGTTAACTAATGCCTTGCAAGCTATAGAGCAACAAAGAGCATTTAGAGAAGACAAATCAACATAGCAAGCCTTCATTGTTAAGACAGTGAACAAATCATCAAGAAAAGGAAAATTTCCACATGCAGTGTTTGCAAATATACTAATCATGATGAAAAAGATTATTAGCATAAAGGTAAAACTCAATGTTTTAGTTGTAATAAATTTGGTCACTTGCAAAGAGACTGCAGGAATAAAAATCAAAATCAAAAAGCAAATTTCCTCTTTTCTGAAAATTGGAGAGAAGTGCTCCATTTCCAAGATGAAGGTTGGTGAGAAGTGCATCAACAATTGGAGAGAAGTGCTCCAGTTCCAAAATGAAGGTTGGTGAGAAGTGCATCAAGATTAATTTGAAGAGAAGTGCTTTGAAAAAATTTTATGGCATTGGAGAGAGGTGCTTCAATAAGACAAATTCAAGTTAACAATTTCTACATTAAGGGAGAGTGTTAGAAATTAATGTAGAAATTATATCTATTCATTTTATTATTAAATAATTAGTGAATCTCTAGTTTGTTTCAGTCAATAGACTAAGTAAAACTTGGAGTTTGTTTAGCAAGTACTGACAGATTTTTAGGAGTTATTTTTGGGTTAATGGGTCATTATTTTGTAAGAACTGGTTAGATTTCTTTTGTATATAAAGGTTCCTTTGCCATTGAATAAATATATGCAACTTTTCATTTCAATAAATGCCAACATTGTAATCCATAAACTCCACCTTGCGTTATTCCCCCTCCAGATTAAGCCTCGCATAGAACTCAGTGGCAAAATTCGATTCAGAGTTTGAACTAGCCATTGCAAAAGAAACTCACAAATAGGAGAGACTTGTTAGGAAAATAGAGAGAAATAGTCGAACTTGTAACATAGGAATAAGAGTAGTTACTCGGATTATAAAATCTCGAATTTTTAATTTTAAATTAAATGAAAATTATATGCATTTTTTTGTGAAATATTATAATAAGACTAGTATTTAAATTTTAAATTTTTGCAAATAAATTATATAAATAAAATATTTTAGTTGGTTGAAGAATAATTATTTTTCAAATTATGATTTAAAAAAAACAAAAAGAATAAGTTAGATAGTGGCATGTTACCGTATAGGAAGATATTACTGTTACTCTATTCTAAACTATGTGGAAGATTACACATTGCATGCGTTGTTTTGTTACTATATCATTGTCCATTATATTAGTGTTGCTCGTTTTGTTTAACATATAAAAAATATTTATAAAAAAATAAATCCTACGACTTTAGAGAAATGAAAAGAAGCAAATAAAAATTTTTATATATATATATATATATATATATATATATATATAATGAAGATACACAGAAAACTTCCATCATAAACCAAGAGCGAAAGAACAATAAAGACAATAATGAAGATATATAAATATGAAAATAGATAATTATTAAAAATAAATGAATAGAAAAGAAATTAAACAGTTCAATTTAAAATAAAAAATTTAAAAATTCAAATATAAATATAGATAATTATTTTGAATAAGTAATAAATTTTAAACTTAAAAAAAAGTATCTTAAATGATTTAAAAAAATTGAAAATTTAATATAAATATAGATAATTATAATAAATGAATATTAATTTTTAAAATATAATTATTAGATATAGCTTTCTAATATTTAGACGATGAAATTAAAATTTAAATGATAACAATATTATTTTAAATATAAATGATAATATATCTCAATTCCTTTTTAATTTATTAAATGCATTTATTTTTTTAATTTGTCAGATTGTAGATGCTTAAATTTTGCTCCGACAAAAAAGCTCTGTGATAATAATTTTTTTTAACATAATTTTGAGTTCTAAATATCTGAGGGGACTTATTATTCCTAGACCAGCAATTCGAGTTTAAGATAATAAGCCATCGGGTCATTTTTGTGTTTTTAGGTTTCTCGGGATTTCACAAGTTCACCCGCTTCACGTCTTGGTACACTATCTCATTTTCCATACCACCTAAACTAATTTCAAAAAAAGTGGATCCCCTACTTTTTGGGGCCCATCAGTGGTCTATGATAGACTTTTTCGCAAATATATAAAATCGTAAATAAGTAATAAAGAATAAGTAGTGTATCGTCTCATAAGAATTGTATATCAAATATCAAAATTGTGTCAACTTATTATTATTTAAACAACAATAAAAAGAATGTATTTGAAAATAAAACAATAAAGTAAAACAAAAAGGAATGAAATCAAGCAATAAGTTATTAGAAAGAAATCAAGGTTTAAAAGATATTAGGAGTTTTGATTTTACTTAATTCTATCTAGTTTATCCTATTAGTTTAATAATCAATTTTAACTATTCAAGAAGGAGGAATAACCCTAAAATCGCTAATATGTTCATTCAATATTTTATTAGCTATTTTAATCCAATTTAATTACTCATCTCTCAATGGCGCAACCCACATAGATTAAATCATTAAGTTCTATGATTATTCTGAAATCCACAAATTAAGCCTTTTAATTTTATGGAAACCTCCCACGAGTCAAACCGTTTAGCTCTCACATCAAGTTGTTATTCCCATGAGATTTATTACCCTGTTCATATCAAAAACCTTTCTCTCGATAGTAATTAATGAAATAAATTAATTCAGGAGCCTCTGCTTGGAAGCATTAAGATCAATAATAAACTTTACTTGAATAAAGAAAATCAAATCTAATGTTATAAATTGGAGTTGAATTTAAGATACATCATATCCCTAATAAAGTGATTTAGTTCAACATAGTAAATAAATTAAACTCAACAATTTTTATAAATAATCCCATAAAGAATAATAAATAAAAGAAAATAAAAACTAGTCAACGATTGGCTTGAGCGACGTCCTTGAATCTTCACACCAACTTGAGTACTTCAAGTCTTAAAGAGAGAGAAAACTATGTAGATAATAAGAGAATCAAAGATGAAATATACAATGCATTGCACCCAGGCTATGGCTAGTCTCTCTCTTTATATAGACTTATTGGAATATCTTTGAATTCATTTAGGAAAGTGAATCCTTATTGAGGAAGAAATCTTTTGGACATAGGAAAATATTTAGGCTTTATATTTCTTCTCAATTAGGACTCTCCCAGTGTCTATATAGGATTTAAGCTTGATTAGGAACGTCCCATAACATTCTCATGCAGATTCATGTAGGCAGCACGAGCTAAAGTTGAACTTTTCGGCCCAAGTTGAATTATGCAGATTAGCATGGGGGTGCTAATGGGTGTGCTCCTTATTAGAAGTCTTTGACAATTGATCCTCTTTTGCATTATTGGTTGGTTTCCTATAAAAATTTTATAAAATTCCCTAAAATTAAGTGAAATATGATTCAATGAAGCTATACACAAAAACATTAATAAAATTAAATAAAAACTAATTAAAGTAATTAAAAATACTAAAATCCTAATAAAACTACATTAAAAATATTATAAAAGTGAGACCTATCAAAATTCTCTGAACTTAAGTCATTGCTTGTCCTGAAGCAATAAAACTACAAACAAAAACAAAAACACAAACTAAACAAACTAATAAAGCTATCTTAATATAATTGGGAACATTTATTCGCAATCTCAAAAATATAAAAAATCATTAACATGAGAATAAATCAAATGTTTCATATACTAATTATTTTCTTGCAAAAATTCAATTCTCGACAAAACACATTCTTGAATTTAAACATATGTTAATAAGATCTTCAACACCAACAATTATTTAAGCTATGATAAATGGAATATGAATTTTCATAAAAATTATTAAACTGTAAATAAGATGTTTAACAATATAAGTTCAACATTCCCATAAGCAAAATTTGTCATCCCTTATCCATAATTTAAATGTAGCACAATTAAAAAGATCAAAAAGTCTCTTTTTTTTTTTTTTAGATTGTAATGGGGTTTTAGGGGTATAAATTTTGCTTAACAAAGAAAAAGGATAAAAAGTTAAACAAAAAGCATAAAGAATGCATAATATCAAGATTTTCATTATATCAAAACATTTTTTTTTAACAAGGAGACATTTCTTTGGAGTACTTCACTGGCAAAACATTAGAGATATTTCGGCAATGACTCTTCTTCTTAATATTAATATTTTGATAATAACTTCCTTGCTATAATTCCCTAAACTTGAATTTTGATTACTTTTTATCTCATGGGGTGATATTCTTCTCATTTTTTTCTAATTGCTAGCATCAATGAATTGACTACCCTTTTTATTCTTTTTTTTATGTTTTAATGTAGCTAAATCTCACAATTATACATTTTTGTACTTAGGGTAACGATTTGAACTTGGTTTAATGGCTAAGTTAAATAAATGGTACAACAATAAAATTTGGATATAGATTTCAAATTGATTGCAAATGTCATAATTTAATTTAAGGTGAACTAGACTAAATATGAAGTTTAACAAAAAAATGCCTAAATCATCTCTTACTAAATTTTTATCATTTAAAATTTTGCCTCAAAGGGAATTCTAATTTGTTCTAGGAATGTCAAGATTAAATAAATTTTGATCAATATATATATATATATCTATCATAAAAATCACAAAAATTGGTGTTCATGACCTTAAAAATAAATACTTAAACCAAAAAATCATATTAAGTCAAAAATCGAAATTTAAGCTTAAAAGCAACAAGCTTTGAAAAACAAGTAAATTCATTAGAAGTTAACAAATTATGATAATTTTCAAGTTTTGTTGCAATTATTCCAATCATATTAAGCTAATAAAAAAAATTAAAATTTTAACTAAAATTTTTCTTCCCCCAACTTACTTTAGCACATTGTCCCTAATGTGTGCAAAAATAAAATCAATTTCACAAATTTATCATATATTATTAAAACAAGGTATAAAAATAAAATAAAGATGAGAAGACATTACCATTATTGTATTGAAAATACATAAGACAAGAAAACGAAGCGTATGTTTCTGATGGCTAAATTCTAAAAATGAGAAAGAACAACATAACACAATAATAATAATAATAATAATAATAATAAATGAGATTGCGAAATAACTAAAAAGAACAATAAAAGACAATATTTAAAAAGGACAAAAAGAATATTTAATATATATATGTATATAAGTAGGAATTGGGCTTCATTTTAATGCACAACAATAGTTTGCAAAACACGTGGTTGTGCAGGTCTTCAAGCAAAATAAAATGAAATAAAATAAAGTGAAAATTCTAAAGAAAAGCACGGTCAGGAGAGTGAAAGCATGCTCAACTTGTGCTCCCTATTGAAAATTCCTTTTTAATTGCAGACCTATTGCTGACATGCCCGTGTGTATTAACATGGCTGGGTCGTGCAATACAATGGAAGTTTTTGCATCCTTGAGCAAAAAAAAAAAAAAAAATAACATGGTTGTGTTAATTAGCACACTCATAACGTGTAACTCTGACTTTAGTCTATTCCACCTACAAAATTAGTTTAAGTTGGTTTAAAAAAATAAAATTATTAAAAAAACCCGTGAAATAAAAAAATATTAAAAAAATGTGGGTTGCCTTCCATTAGCGCTTTAGTCTAAGTCTTTAAGCTCAATTTTTGAGAAGTATTTGTCAAATAATGGCTTTTGCCATAATATGTGTCATGTAACATCACACATGGGTCTTGGTTGAAAACACTCTCAAGATTGGTTAGTTTAGGAAGAATTATGCTCGTCTTATCAACAACACACGCCTTCGATGATGAACTTGTAGAAAGAACTATATTAGATCATGGAGAACACAATTTGTTTGTGGTGGCAATAATGGAAAGAAAGGATCTTCCGATGGTGTATGTATAAAGACCATTGATGAGCTCAAATCAATAGTCTCAATTATCTTCTCATCCATCAAATTGTTTTCTGCTTATCTTCATTAAAATCTCACCCAATGTCCCTTCTAGTTGTACTTCACTTTCTTCATTGTCATTAATAGTTGTGTCTAGAAACAAGAAAGTAAGATTTAATTCTTCTTCAAAAGAGTTGTATTCTTCATATGTAGACTTTACTTCTTCTAAAGGTGCAATTTCCCATGAATTTTCCTCATAATTTACCTTGCACTCATCATCTTGATATCTATTAGATTTTCCAACTGCCCTAGTTGTACCTCCAAATTCTTTATTGTCTCTTGTTGGATCTTATAACTCTCGTGAGTTTCATTTATAAATTTCATGTGAGATTTAGTAAGGGTAGCAATCAAATCCTCTAAATTCTTTTGCTCCCATTCTTCATACTTAAAATTTGAAGGGTAATGGTGATTCCAACCCTGCATAGAAGGATCCTAATGCTAATGGTAGTCAAAATCCACCATATCATTTAACATGTAAAGTACATCTTCATAGCTATTTTCTTGAAGGTGAATACCAATCGATGAAAATCCACTATCTACCCAACTTCTTATTTCTTCATCTAATGCAAACTAGAATGTGAAATTGAGATATTTATTTATATAACTATGATAAGAAAATATCTCCAATAAATCACTAAATCTTGGCCAAGCGGCATAAAATAGCTTTGAATGTTGTTGACTAAAACTTGCAACAACTTGTCGATGAAACATCTCAAAATATTTTACAAGAAAATAATAAAAACAAAGAAAACTATAAATAATATAAAAAAATATTTTAATTAACACAAAATTAAAATAAAAAATATCTAAATTAATAATAGGTTAATTGGTATTGATATTGGTAACGCCAATCTCCGATAATGGCTCTAAAAACTTGATAGACTTTTTTGCAAGTATACAAAATCGCAAACAAGTAATAAAAAATTAGTAGAGTTTCATCCCATAAGGATTATATACCAAGTACCAAAAAATTATGTTAGCCTAGTATTATTTGAATGACAATAAAGAGAATATATTCGAAAATAAAATAATTAAAGTAAAACAAAGAGAATGAAATCAAGCAATAAGTTGTTGGAAATAAATCGAGGTTTAAAAAATACTAGGAATTTGATTTCACTTAATTCTATCCAATTTATCCTAATAGTTTGATAACTAATTTAACTATTTAAGAAGAAGAAATAACCCTAAAATCGATAATAAACTCTCTCGATGTTTTATTAGCTATTTTAATCCAATTTAATTACTCATCTCTCGATAGCATAACAAAAATAGATTAAATTATTAAGTTTTATGATTATTCAAGAATCCACAAATTAAGCCTTTTAATTTTATGAAAACCTCTCACGAGGCAAACTATCTAGCTCTCGTATTAAGTTGTTATTCCTATGAGATTTATTACCCTGTTCATATAAAAAACCCTTCTCTCGATAGTGATTAATGAAATAAATCAATCTAAGGAAGAAATTCCTCCTGGAAACATTAAGATTAATAATAAACTTTACTTGAATAAAAAAAATCATATCTAATTGTTGGCTCAAAGTTATTATAATACTCTATTTTGATGATTAACAAAAATAATAAATTAAATGATTTATTTTGTAGATTGTGCTAAAATCTTTTGCAGGAATTTAAATGGAAAAATCATCAAGTGAAGATTCAATAAATCCTATGGAAGATTAAAATTTAAGACACTCATGAAGAATTAAAGATTTGGTTAGTATCTGTTAAACTCTCAGAATTTTGGGAGAGATTGTGATTGTAATAAACACAATTTCATGGTAAAATTTGAGTATATATATTGAAGTCCAAACAGTCCGTATTGGATTAGGATTCTGAGTCCTAATTTGTTTCTTATTTAGGGTTATTTTATAATAAAATATTATTATATGTTAACAGTAGTCTCCCCTTAGTTATGTGGTCATTTATGTCCAAATGTATGTCTTGTCTATTTATTATCACTTGTATTTATCTATGTATATAGTTTATTTAATTATTATTATTATTATTTTTTTTTAAGGGGTTAAAATGATTGTTTGAGTAGGGTCCTTTATGGTTCTTTATGACAGTTTTGAGGAGTTCGAGGTACTTGGCTGCTCAAGGAGTCGCCTTATTAATTATGGCGACCTTTCATCTGCCTCACCTGGCTTATATAAACCCCATTTTCACTTTCATTTGTTACTTTTACTATTCTCTTGCCATCAGACCGTCTCTCTCTAGATTTTCCTCTTTTCTTTCTTTCTCTAAGAGCTGCTAATCTCAGTAAGTTTAACTCTTCATTTTCTTTGTGTTCTTTGCCTTGTCTATTGTTTGATCGGGGTCATGAGTTCGTCCAGTAGTGAGAGTATCCAAATAGCATCTGATGTTTCAGGTGGCGAGCCCCCTAAACGTCCTATGGGCAAGTTCTCTGAGCACCTTGCAGGCGAGCCCTCTAGGTGTCCTATGGGTGAGCCTCAAGAGAGGGAAGTCAATTTGGGTCAAGAGGAGGTTAAGGGGAGGAGAGAAAACATTAGGGTAGCGAATATTCCTTCGGACATAGATGAGGGCGAACCGCTAGATATTTACTATTCATACAACATCCCCTTTGAGTATAGACTGATTTTCCCTTTGGAGGATATGCGGATTACTTCTCCTATGGATAAAGATTCTATTATGTTGTATGAGGAGGATTTTCACTCAAGAGTTTTCCTTCCCTCATCCAAGCCTTTAATTTCTTTCTTCAATGACTATCAAATAACCATAAGTCAACTTCATTCGAACGGTTTGAGGTTCCTTTGTATTGTTATCGCCTTAGCCAAAGAAGACGGGAATGATATGAGTGCTAGTGCGATTCGGGAGCTATACCATATTGCCTATCGTCCTTCTGGGGATCATTGTTTTCTTCAAGCGAAGGCGAATTATAACATCTTTGCTAAGAAGTCAAAGATATCATCTCTGAAGAATTGAAAGTCGAAATTTTTTATTGTGAGGTTTGATGGTGGGTTCGGTATTCCGAAGAGCTGGTCTATTGCTCCTCAACGTTCTCTACTTCCTCCCCTAACCACCTATGATCGAAGTGTTGTTGAGTCCACAAAGGCTAGGGGGCTCGGGTCTGTTGACTTGAGAAAGGTGATAACTGATAGCTATCCCCTTCGCTCTCCTAGTGGGCCTGTTCGGCCAAATCCTTCTGACCACAATATTCTTTACTCCTTACATGTTCGTACTTAAGATTAAACTAACTAACTTAGTTTAATTTTCTTTTCTATTTTGTGTAGGCATGGCTCCTCCGAAGGTGAGAGAATGTTTAAGATCGATGAGGCTATGAAGCAGCAAACCTCATCCAATGTTCCTGAGGAGGTGCCCCCTCCCTCTGAACCAGTTGTTGATCGGGTCTCAATCGAGTCGGCAACTGTACCTGTAAATAATCCGCCTGCCTCTACTCTTTCAGCCGAACCACCAAAAAAGAGAGCAAGAGAAGAGTCTACCTCAGCTTTTGCTCACCCTTCCATCCCTTCGTCTGGTCCTTTGCCAACTTAACGACCTAAAGCTGCAGATCTCCGATCCTACTTTATTAATAGGTATGAATCAAACTACACTGTTAGGGAGGATGGCCCCAGTCGAGAGTTAGCTCGGGCTTGTCTTTTTTCAGCAGATAGGCTTTACTTTGAGCACTATGATGACCGAGCGACTACTGATTTCCTAAATCAGTGCCTCCTTTAAGCTCTCAATGCTAATACCCTTCAGTTCGAACGGCTACAAAGGCTTAACGAGCTGGAGGTGAAGTATAACGAAATTGAGGTCACTTTGAGGGATCTCCCGAAGTCTATGAAAGAACATGATGAACAACATAAGGCTGAGCTTATCTCTCGTGATTCTGATATAGAGAAGTTGCGAGAGGAGAACTAGGGCATGCTGGACAAGAATAAAGGTTTGGAAGTCAAGGTGGGAGAATTAGAGGCGAAGCTGAAGGAATTAGAGACTGAACTTAAAGAATCAAAGGGGCGAGAAGAGTCTCAAGATGACGATCTGGCCCGAGCCTATCTGAGTTTAAGAAAGAACATATTGACTGAACTTAAGGCGAGGCAACTAGAGGCGGACTGAGGGTGGGTGAATGACATCTTCTCGAATGATGCTGATGGTGATGAGGAGGAGAGGCAACCTTCCTCATGAGCTAGCTCGCCTGCTCCATCCGAGCGTGGCGCTTAGGAAAATTTTAGTTAGAAAAATTTTTGTATATTTTTTGTAGGTGTAGTGTAGGAGCTTCTTGTACTTGTAAAAAATTTTTAACTTAATGAGATATCTATCATTTCTTCTAGTCTCTATGTGCGCCTTGGTCTCCTTTGTTAGAGGTGATCCAGAGTTTTCTATTTTAACTTAAACATCAAATAATTACTTGGCTAATTTAACTTAAACATTAAACCATTACCTAGTTATTTCAACTTAAACGTTAAATAATTACTTCCCTTTTTTGTATAGAGTAATATGACGAACATCTAACTTTTGTATCGAGATTTAATTGGCGAGCTTATGGGTCTTTTGGGCCATGAGGGAATTTGTGGGCCGCTTAGGCCATGGGAGAATTGGTGGGCCGCTTAAGCTATGGGAGAACTAGTGGGCCGCTTAGGCCATTGGCGAACTTATGGGCCGCTTAGGCCATGGGAGGATTGGTGAGTCGCTTAGGCCAAGGGAGAACTAGTGGACTGCTTAGACCATTAGCGAACTTATGGGCCGTTTAGGCCATGGGAAAACTTGTGGACCGCTTAGGCCATTGGCGAACTTATGGGCCGCTTAGGCCATTAGAGAACTTATGAGCCGCTTAGACCCTTGGCGAATTGTCTACTGGACGGAGATAATTAGGTCGCTTAGGCCTTTGGTGAACGTGTCCTTTTGAATGAAGAAAAACTGGGTCATTTAGGCCTCTATTTATTTACATCCATTTGGTTGTGCTACCTGTGCTTTTATCATGATAAAGAGAATAAAAGTTCAAGGCAACAAATTAATTAATAAGATTGTTGCACTAAATGTGGAGAGAATAAATAAATGTAGTCAACATATTATTAATTCTATTTAAATTTTTTACTGACTATGGTAACTTACTATCCTCTCACCCACAAATATAAAACATATATCATTGCTTTGCTCTTTTGTTCCATCCCAATAATTAAGGAGCAAAATTCAAAATAAGAATATTAGGGTTAGGATTCCAAAATTAGAAGAGAACGAGGGAGAGATTGAGAGTGGCCACTGCTCCTGCAATTTTTGTTGTGTGCTTAAAATGATGCTAAATATCAATTAATGTAATAAAAAAGAAAAGAACATTTATCAAAGAGCAAAGATGAATTATGAGTGTGAATTGACCACTAAGAAATAATGGTTAAGCAAAATGAATAAGATTAGACTGTAATTCTATTTCTTTTCTCTTGTTTAGTTAGTGTCATTATAGCTAATGGAAATGAAAAGTGCGGGACAATAGAGGGGTCATGCATGCGAAATGGATACATACATGATTGTCAAAAAAGCTGGAAAACACAAAAGTAGAACAACTATCTTTTTTGTCAAAACCAAAGTGTAGAGAGAGAGAGAGAGAGAGAGAGAGAGGGCCAACTCATTTCGATACATTGTCAACTCATATAAAATTATGGGCCCTATTCCATATTCACAATAATAGAATTAAAGTCACTCTGAATTGTAATATTAAAAATGAATCTTCTACTTCTTTTTTTCTAAAAAAAAGGGTATCTCCTAACTTATAGTAAATATCACACAATAAGATAAGCACTTTATTCATGTAACCCCTGACTCCAACCACCAGAGAAATTATCCATTTTGGATCAAGCCGGTTCCATTCCATACTAGATCGGCAACACCCCGCAGGTGAAATGAGAACTTCTCAGGAGGTCACCCATCCTAAGATTTCTGTCAAGCGAGCACGCTTAACTCTAGAGTTCTTCTAACTCTCCAGCCATTCTACCAAAAAGCGCCTCTGATGATTAGTTACCCCATTTTCCATATATGATATGATTCATTCCTATGTCACACATTCCGCTACCCTAGCTAGTCTGCCATCCTAGAAGCTCGCTAGGAGCCTTGCTCTACCCGTCCTCTTAGGATCGCTTTGTTGGGTCGAAATTTCACAATTCAAGTCTAGAAGAAAACTTTTGGCTCTCTCAAAACCAAACTAGGAAAGGTATCACAGTTGTAATACTACAAAGGGAAGACATTTATAACACAATGAAACAAATATATAATTGATAAATAATGCCTCTTCTCAAGAGGCTCCGTGTCCTAATTGATGGAAGAAATTTACACTTGGCATTTTATTTTCCTAGTCTTTTAACCAATTTTTGAATTTCCTATCTTAAAAAATAGTTTAACCATTCAAGACCCTCACAAAGAAGATAATTATGGATGGGACTGAAGATAATAGGCCTCATTAATTTATATACTGATTAATATTCTTTCTAAATTTTTTTTTGAAAGGAAGATTTCATGCATTCAATGCAAAGGAGGACATGTTTATGGATTAAAGACAATGAATGTATACAAACAAAAGATTATGTAGCTGATTATTCTTTTCCTTTTAAATATTTTTTGGTTTTCCCTTCAAATGTGAATTTATTGGTAGGTGCAGATTTTTAAAGATATGGGTTTCAGTTACTCTTATAAGACGTTATCAGTAACAGACACTTACATTAATAGTGTCAACTTGTGCATATATGAAACCTCCCGTACATATATTAAGCTTCAAATATATTCCATGCACAACTTTGTACAAAAACAAAACAACACAGATTGAAAACAAAATATAAATACTATTCTTTGAGACATGAAACTTCCCACATTAAACAAAAGACAAATATTTGCAGTGTATTCCAGTATGAGTCCAAATTGATGAATAACTTTCATGTGAGAGTAGCATAAATTCACATTGTGAATTAGCAAAATCACGTGAACAGGCAGAGTTAAATCAGCAAGATTTAGTGAAACTTCGATACTGTATAATGCAAGTAAAATCATATTTAACCAATAACATTTACCAATTGAAAAATGCAGCACCAAGATTACCAAGTCCTGAATAGAACACTAGAACCCAGCAGAAAATAATGTGAAAACAAAAGGCAAATAAGGAGCTTATGATCAAAGGAAATATCAAACTTTGCATTTGGAAATATCAAATGAGAGCTTGGAGGGTTGCATAGCCAAAAAGTGCAGGAATTAAACTTATTTTCAATCCTACATTTTTTTAATTACTCAATTTAGAGCTTCATCTAAAGTTTTTTTTCTCTATATTCCTTATTATTTCATCTAATTTATGCCATGGCCGCTTCTTATTATTATTCTATTCAAATTAATTGTTAAAAATTCAGTTTTTAGTTCATATGCCAAGTGAATAAATTGACAAGCAACAAATTAGCCACAAAAAAGGGAAAGAAAGGAACAAAGAAATAAGGATTGATAATGTTAAAGCATGCCTGAATCTGGATGGCCAGAAACGACGTCGGTGCTTAACGGAGAGACAAATGATCTTGCTGGATCGAAGAGAGAGAAAGAGAGCCACTGGATCCAATCGTTCAAAGCCGTGTGGTGGCCTGAGGAGTGATGTGCGTTGTTGCTGCGTCTCTAGAGAGCGACGCAAAAGGAGGCTGAGGTGTGGTGGCCTGAGGAGCTGCTGGCGCTGCAGCGGTGATCTAATGTGGGTCGCGTGGATAAGCAGGTGATGGCTGGAGGCGGCGCGTCGCAGTTGAAGCTCGCTGGATCGTCGGTCAGATGTGGTTGAGCTGAGGTCGAGGGAGGAGAATGCCACTGCCAGCCGAGATCGAGCGCGCGACAAGGGAGGATGAGGGAGAAGCTGTGGCTTTCCTCTTTCCGGGTTTGATTGGTCCAGTGTATTGGTCTGGTTAAATCTCTGATTCGGTTCGATTATGTTTGGGAATCGCTTGATTTTTCTTCTTTTATTTTGTAGGTGGAAGGTGTGTTATACGCTCACTGCACCAATTGTTAAAATCTCAACATTTCGGGAGAGATTGTGATTGTAATTAACCCGATTACAGGGTAAAATTTGAGTATTTATATTGAAGTCCAAACAGTCCATATTGGATTAAAATTCTGAATCCTGATTTGTTTCTTATTTAGGGTTATTTTATAATAAAATATTATTATATGTTAACAGTGTCTTTGGATATCTTAGCATTATTTAGTATCTTTTTAAAATAAAAAGAAGATCTATGTCATATTAAGACAATATAAAAATATCTTTTTTAGTTTTTCATATACCTTTCCTAAAAGATTTTATTTCCTTAAATAAATATTTGAAAATCTTAAAGAGAATATTTTATTTCACAAAATATATTTTAGGTTTTGAATTTTTCAAAATGTGATCTAAAAATATTTTCTTTTAAAAATAATCTTTGACTTGAAATATTCTTTTGGAAATAATATTTCGAAATACTTTCCTTCTTTTCCAAACCTACCACTAAACAACCCCTAATCCTTTTCTTTTGTTTCTAACAGAAAGAAAATTTCTTCTAGTATAAATCAAGGCTTGGCAAAATTTCTAAAGGCATAAGAGCAAAAGCTAATTTTTTATTTTTATATTATAAATTCTCTCATCTTTCTTCTTCTTCATCGTCTTACTTTCATGGTTATTTTCTAAAGAGAAGAGAAAACTGATTTTTATGAGAGATAAACCAATTTTGTGTTTTTATGTTATAAACTCTCATCTTAAAATCCTTCTTCTTCATGCTTTCATTGCATAAATTTTAAGAAAAGGTTACAATCAATTTTTAGAGAGAGATTTTCAAAACTCATACGTTTCATTTATAAAAATCTCTTTCCTAAGCTTAATTTGGTATATCATTCTATCTATTATAGGTTTTGTAAATCTAGAATAGATTAGAACTCTTTAAATCTCAAAATCTGTGAGTGAGAGCTTTGTGTAAAGCTTGTTTGTAAGGGTTTTCAAGCACCCATCTTGTGTGAGAGTAAGTCTTGTAATTTTGCTAGTTCTTTAGAAAAACTAGGTTTAAGTTTTCTAGTTGTTTGACAAAAACTAGAGGTTAAGTTTTGCTTGTTCTTTGTAAAATCAAATTAAGTTTTTTAGTTCTTTAATAAAAACTAAAAGGTAAGTTTACAAGTTCTTTACAAAAACTTATGGGTCATGGGTAGTGCTAAGTGTTAGGACTATTTCCATTGTAAAGCTTTACTCTTGCCCTTGAAAAGAGTTAAATAGTGGAGGATCTCAAGATGATTTCTTGAGGACTAGATGTAGGCGTGAGAAGTGCCGAACAACTATAATTCTTGGTGTTTGATTTTCTCCTCTTATCTTTCTCTTTATGATATTGCTTATCTCTTCACATTCACACACTTTAATGTAAATGACATGTTGTTATCTTGCTCGTTCTATGTTCTGAGTTTTTTAAACTTTATAAATAATATTGCTTCAAACTGAAACCATTTCTGAGTTACATAGTTGCCCAATTTAGTGAGCTATTTTTGGACCTGTTGATTGATTAAGTTTTATAGATAGTGTTTTGCTGAAGTGAGTTATATGATTTTAAATTTGCAAAATTATCTGAATGCTTTTGTGCTTTTATTGTGTTTGAAAAAGGTCTTTAAATTCTAAATTTTTATACATCACAATTCAACCCCCCCCGCCTTTTGTGCATAGCCTATTGGCACCTACAATCTGGTATCAGAGCATTGGCTCTTGATTTATAAGGTTTAACCACCTTAGAGAGATCTCATGGCTTCATTGTCTGCCCTTGGTATAGTTGGACCTTCTGAAGGTCAGTCTATTACTAGACCTCCTTTGTTTAATGGTACAAATTATTCTTAGTGAAAAACTAGGATGAGAAATTTTGTGCAATCTGTTGATATTTATTGTTGGAAAAATATTTTAAATGGTCCTCAAATTCCTAAGAAAGTTATTGATGGTGTTACTAGTGAGAAGCTTGAAGAACATTACACGGACAATGATTGAAAAAGTATTTCTTTAAATGCTAAAGCTACCAATATTATTCTTTAGATGTTAATGAATATAACAAAGTTTTAGGTTATGCCTCAGCTAAGGAAGTATGGGAAAAGCTACAAGTCATATATGAGGGAACTAGCCAAGTCAAGGAATCAAAGATAAATCTATTGTGGAGAGATTATGAAATGTTTTGCATGAAAAATGATGAAATTATTACTGATATAAATACTAGATTTAGTAACATTTTTAATTCTTTTAAGGTACTTGGCAAATCCATCTCGGAAGGAGAGGTCACAAAGAAAATTCTTCGATCTCTACCTGATAGACGCGAATCTAAAGTGACTGTCTTGTTTGAAGCAAAGGATTTCAAAAAGCTCACCCATGATGAGTTGATCAGCTCACTCCTCACACATGAAATGATGATGAATAGAAATATTGAAAAGGTTGAAGACAAAAAGAAGAAAAGTCTAGCCCTTAAAGTTGTCACAAGCCATCAAAGCTCTAGTGATGCTAATAGTGATGAAATGGCACTCATGGCAAGAAAGTTTCAAAAGGATGTTAAAGAATGGTGGAACAAGATACAAGAAATTTGACAAGAAAATAACTTCACCAAAGACAGAAAATCAAAGAAAGAAAGATCCAACTGGAGGTATATGCTTTGAATGTGACAAACCCGAACACATCAAACCAAATTATCTAAAGCTTAAGAAGAAATTTAAAAAGCACAAACCAAAGCAAGCTATGATTATAACCTGGAGTGATAATGACGACTCAAATTCAAGTGATAAAAGAGAAACATTTGCTTGATGGCTATAAGTGATCAAGACTTGGATGGAAGTAGTAAGCTAATTTCACCTGCTAAAGCTGAATGCAGTAAAGCAAATGAAAGTGAGGTAAGTGATTTTGAACTTGTAAGCTATAATGAACTTGAAAATGATTTTAAGGAACTTTACTCAAATTTTAAAGATACTTGCAAAAAATATAATTTTTGAGGAAAGATTTCAAAAGGCTTAAACTTGAATGTGATCTTTTAAGAGATGCCTTTTTCAAGGAAATTACATGTAAAAATCTCTTACAAGAAATTGAAGCTTTGAAAGAAAGTAAAGGATGCACATTGAATTTCTATGCTAGTGCTAAGACTAACTTTGATCAAAAATTAAAATTGGATGATTCAAAAGAAAATTACCATAAGCTTACTTTTGAAAATGAATATTTGAAAAAGGAAGTTCAAGCCTTGAAAAATGATTTGGCAAATTTTACAAAAGGAAAGAAAACCCTAGATGTCTTATTAAGGAATCAAAGATCTTCAAAAGATAAATATGAGATTGGCTATAATGGTATTATGAGTCATAATATTGGTCAAAATTTTGTCAAAGGCAGATCTTCAACTTTACTACCTATGAGATGTAGCCTTTGTAATGGTAAGGGACATAATGCTCAATTTTGTCTTTTGAAATCTAAATCTACACTTAATAAAAGGTATTGGAACTCAAAAGAAATCAAATCTACTTTTATCGATAACCATCAAGGACCCAATGTTCATTGGGTACCCAAATCTAGTTAACTAATTTCAGGTTTGCCTGAACAGTGAGCTAAAAACAAAAATTGTGGTATATGGATAGCATTTGCTCTAGGCACATGACGGGTGACATGAAAAAGTTCACCAAGATTGATATGAAGGAAGGAGGATTAGTTAGCTTCGGAGATAAAAGCAAAGGAAAAATCATTAGAAAGGGTATAGTTGGTGCACATCCATCAATTGAGGATGTCTTTTTGGTAAAAGGTTTGAAATTCAATCTCTTAAGTGTTAATCAAATGTGTGATAAGAATAGAAGTGTCATATTTGAATCATCAAATTGTGAAGTATAAGACAAGCATGATAACAAAACATTATTTATTGCAAAAAGATTTGAAAATGTTTATTTAGTTTATCTTAACGATTTGCATAACCTTGATGATATTTGCTTAGTGTCTATTGATAATCATAGTTGGTTATGGCGTAAAAGATTAGGTCATGCTAGTATGCACTTGATTTATAAGCTTTCTAAGAAAGACCTAGTTCGTGGTTTACCTAAGATTAAGTTTAAAAAAGACCATATTTGTGGAGCATGTCAATTAGGTAAAAAACTAGAACTTCTTTTAAATCTAAAAGCATATATCAACCTCTAGACCTTTGGAGCTTTTACACCTAGATTTTATTTGGACCTATTACACCTTTTAGCCTTGATGATAAATAATATGCCTTTGTAATTGTTGATGATTATTCTCGATTTACATGGACACTCTTCCTTAGAAATAAGGATGAGTCATTTAACCAATTTATTCATTTATACAAGAGGATTCAAAACAAAAAAAGTTACAACATCACCTCCACAAGAAGTGGTCATGGAAGGGAGTTTAAAAATCCAGACTTTGAGTGTTATTGCAAAGAAATGGGAATATTTTACAATTTTTCAGCTCCTAGAACACCTCAGCAAAATGGAGTTGTTGAAAGGAAGAACCGAACACTAAAAGAGATGGCAAGAACAATGATCAATTATGCCAAAGTTTCAAAGTATTTTTGGGTTGAAGCGATTAATACTTCATACTACATTCATAATAGAGCTTTGATAAGATTTACAGCTAAGAAAATTCCATATGAACTTTGGAAAGGTAAAAAGCCTAATATAAGTTACTTTCATGTGTTTGGTTGCAAATGCTTTATTTTGAATAATAAGAAAAATCAGTTAGCTAAATTTGATGCTAAAGCAGATGAAGAGATTTTTCTTGGATATTCAAATAATAGCAGAGCTTTTAGGATGTTCAATAAAATGTCTCTAGTAGTAGAAGAGTCCATACATGTTGTATTTGATGAAACTAACTCTACTTATAGAATTGTCGATATTATTGATGTTGTAAATATAAGACAAGAAAATAAAAATGAGAAACACCAGGAAAATGAGCAAAATGAACAACAAATTGATTATCAAAATGAGAATCCTAATGATGAGCATGGTGATGGCAAAAGAGAATGAGAAATGGTTGAGACAACAAGTGGAGAACATCAAGACTTACAAAAGGGGTGGAGATTTCACAAGTATCATCCACACGAGGACATAATTGATAATTCATCTGAGAAGATGATGACTCAGGCAGCTCTAAGAAAGTAATTTGGTAATGTAGTCTTTGTTTCTCAAATTGAATCTAAAAATATTGGTGAGGCTCAAAATGATGAAAGTTGGCTTCTTGCTATGCAAGAAAAACTTAATCAATTTGAGAGGAACCAAGTTTGGAAGCTTATTCCTAGACCCAAAGATCATTCCAATATTGGAACTAAATGGGTATTTAGAAACAAACTTGATGAACATGAAAATATAATTAGGAATAAGGCTAGACTTGTAGCTCAAGGTCACAACCAAGAAGAAGGAATTGATTTTGATGAAAATTTTACACCAGTCGCAAGACTTGAGGCAATTAGAATGTTATGTGCATTTGCTTGTTTTAAAGATTTTATGTTATATCAAATGCATTTTTGAATAGTTTCTTAAATAAGAAGTGTATATTGGACAACCACCCAAATTTGAAAATTTTGAAAAATCAAATCATGTATTTAAACTTTCAAAAGCTTTGTATGGTTTAAAATAAGCTCCTAGAGCTTGGTGTGAAAGACTAAGCAATTTTTTACTTGAGAATGGTTTTTCAAGAGGTAAAGTAGACACTACACTTTTTATAAAAAATAATGCACTTGGTATTCATGTTGTTCAAATTTAAGTAGATGATATAATCTTTGGTGCTACTAATTATTCTTTATGTAAAGATTTTGCAAAGATTATGCAAGGTGAATTTGAGATGAGTATGATGGGAGAATTAAATTTCCTCCTTGGATTACAAATCAAATAATGCAAAGATGGCATTTTCATTAATCAAGGCAAGTATACAAAAGAGCTTCTTAAGAAGTTCAATATGGATAATGAAAAGGTATGTAAGACTCCAATGAGCACTTTAATTAAACTTGAAAAAGATGAGAAAGGTAAAGATGTTGATATTGGAATGTATAGAAGCATGATGGGTTCTCTTCTTTATTTAATTGCAAGTAGATCGGATATTCATTTGTGTATGTCTTTGTGCAAGATTTCAATCTTGTCCTAAAGAGTCTCACTTAATGGGTGTTAAAAGATTATTTAGATATTTAGTGGGAACTTCAAAGTTTGGTATTTGGTATTTGAAGCATGCTACATTTGATCTTGTTGGTTTTAGTGATGCTGATTTTGCAGGAAGTAGAATTGAAAGAAAGAGCACATCAGGTACTTATCAATTTTTAGGCCATGCTTTAATATCATGGTCTAGTAAAAAGCAAACATCGGTTGCTCTATCAATGGCCAAAGCCGAATACATTGTAGCTAGAAATTGTGTGGCATAAATATTATGTATGAAACAACAACTTGCAAATTATGGGTTGAAATTTGATGGAATTCCCATCAAGTGTGATAAAACAAGTGCAATAAACCTTTCAAAGAACCTAATTCAGCATTCAAGAACTAAATACATTGAGCTTAGACACAATTTTATAAGAGACCATGTGCAAAAAGGGGATATTATCATGAAGTTTATACCCATGGAAAATCAACATGCAGATATCTTTACAAAGCCACTTAATGAAAATCATTTTTGCTTTAAAAGAAAAAAGCTCGGTATGATCGATCCTCACTATTAATTTGATGCTCTATATGTTTGGTTATCATGAATATTTTCAGGTACTTCATTGAAAATCTTATGTAAAGTATGTATACATAATTTTTTGTTATTTATGTCATTATGTTTTTGTCTCTGATTTTTTTTTTCTTTTCTTGTGTTAATATTTTTTTGGCCTCTGCATTAAAAAAAAGAAAATAAAAATCTATTTTTTTTCATTTTATAGAGTTTTACATTTTTTTGTAAAAAAAAATCTTGCATTTTTTTTAAATTTCAGTTTTATTTTTATTTTTTTACAAGTGACTCGCCTTTTTCATGATGACAAAGAGGGGGGGAAATTGTAGGTTCAAGAGACTTCTTTGATTATGATTTATATTGTCTTATGATCTCTTTGGTATCATCTAATAGTCTTTTTGAATATTATTGATGTTAACTTTTGCAGGCTATTAAGATCTCTATGTGTATTTTGATTGAACAAAGTGCTGCAGTAATTTTAAAGAGCTAAATCTATTGTTTCTCTATAGATATTTTTTATTACAGTATTTCCAGTGAGCTAATCCTTTCTGTCTCTATATTGATCAGTCCTTTTAGCTCTGATATTTTTCTTTGTTCAGATATGATGTATATAACCTCCTATGATGTGATTATGATGTTTATTTTTAAATTTCACAGAAGGAGCAAAAATTTAGGAGGAGATTCTTTTATTTTGATTTATGCTCTAATTTTATGAGAAAAACTCTTTTGATCATGAAAATTGATGCATAAACTTAGGCGGAGCACTATGCTATATATGGATGTTCTATATATTCAATCTATTAGTTTTGTCATCATCAAAAAAAGAAAAGATTGTTGGCTCAAAGTTATTACAATATTCTATTTTGATGATTAACAAAAATAATAAATTGAATGATTTATTTTCAAATTGTGCTAAAGTATTTTGCAGGAATTTAAATGGAAAAATCATCAAGTGAAGATTTAATGAATCCTATAGAAGATTAAGATTTAAGACACTCTTGAAGAATTAAAGATTTGGTTAGTGTGTTTGCATATCTTAGGATTATTTAGTATCGTGTTAAAATAGAAAGAAGATCTATATCATATTAAGACAATATAAAAATATCTTTTTTAGTTTTTCATATACCTTTCCTAAAAGATTTTATTTTCATAAATAAATGTTTGAAAATCTTAGAGGGAATATTTTATTTCACAAAACATATTTCAGGATTTGAATTTTTCAAAATGTGATCTAAAAAGATTTTCTTTTAAAAATAATCTTTGACTTGAAATCTTCTTTTGGAAATAATCTTTCAAAATACTTTCCTTATTTTTCAAATCTACCACCAAATAACCCCTACTCCTTTTTTTTTTGTTCCCAACGGAAAGAAAATTTCTTCAGTATAAATTAAGGCTTGGCAAAATTTCTAAAGGCATGAGAGCAAAAACAAATCATGTGTTTTTTATATTATAAATTCTTTCATCCTTCTTCTTCGTCTTACTTTCATGGTTATTTTCTAAAGAGAAGAGAAAACTCATTTTTATGAGAGATAAACCAATCTTGTGTTTTTATGTTATAAACTCTCTTATCTTGGAATCCTTTTTCTTCATGCTTTCTTTGCATAAATTCTAAGAGAAGATTACAATTAATCTTTAGAGAGATTTTCAAAACTCATACGTTTCATTTATAAAAATCCCTTTCCTAAGCTTAATTTGATATATCATTCTATCTATTATAGGTTTTGTAAATCTAGAATAGATTAGAACTCTTTAAATCTCAAAATCTGTGAGTGACAGTTTTGTGTAAAGTTTGTTTGTAAGGATTTTCAAGCACCCATCTTATGCGAGAGTAAGTCTTATAAGTTTGCTAGTTTTTTTAGAAAAACTAGGTTTAAGTTTTCTAGTTAGTGGTAGGAGACTAGCATTTTGAAGGTTTGTGCTATTTCTCATCTTTAGATATTTTTAGGAATTATTGGATGTGATTTTATATTTTTGTACTTCAAGACTTGATTTTTATGCTTTAAATGAGTTGATCTATGTTTAATATGTCCAATTTATGCTAGATGTAATTTTTATGAAATTTTAGTTTATGCTTTTCATATTAATCGAATTTAAAAATATTTTTTAAAAAAAAATCTCTATATTATTTTTTAGTGATTTTATGCTTAAATCTACATGTATAAATATTGTACATACTAAATATGGGTTTTTGTGAAAGTTAAATATTGTTAATGGTTTGTTTTAAGGTTAGCTAAATTCATGGTATTATTTTTTTTTATGATGTTTAAATGCTATTTTATGTATGTGATATGTAAATATTATAGTGTGAGGTTAAAGATAATAAAAAGGATAATCTTAGTAAATTATTAAACTTGTTATGTAAATTAATTGAAGACATATTTTATTTTGTATACCAAATAATATTTTCATGACTCATGGATTTATTTGGACATGTTCCAAGGACCAAGGAGAAATTTTCTATGCTTGTGGAGATTTTGGACAAAGGAAATTTTAAGGACTATTAAGACATTTTCTAAGGATCCAAATGCAATTTGCATTAATTATGGACTAAAAAACTATTTGGGACTTGATTAAGGACTATAATTATATATTGGACCCTTAAAATGGATTAAATTATGGACTATGGATAAATTAATATACCATTAGTCTATTTATTCCAAGTGGGACCCATTAATAATTAATGAGGACCTTAAGGACTAAATTGTAATTTGTCCTTAATTAAGATGATTGATTAAGTAGGATTAGTGATAATTAAGTAGTAGTAATAGATTAATTGGTTATTAGTAATTTAATTAAGTGGTTAGATAGTTAATTGATGATATCTAGATTAACTAGGTACTTAATTAGTAAATAATCGGAGTAATAAAAATAATAGAATTTTATGGCTATTACATCAATTAAGTAGATAATTAAATTAATCTTGAAAGTTAAAGGAATATTAGATTTAAAAATCCTATTAGATCAATTAAATAATTAATTGATCCACTTAAGTCCAAGTTAGGAGAATATTAGAAATAATTGAATTATGGATCAATTTTGGTGGGGATATATCATATTTAATGTTAATGTCTTGGGAATTGTACCATAGTCTTGGAATTTGTGCATATTACTAATTATGAGTGATTATGTAAAATATACTATGATTTTAATTTTAATTGGATGATATAAATTTTTTTGGTGCCATGATAGAATATTTTATGAAATAAAATATTTTTTGTGAATATAATAAACTATAAGAAAACAAGTACGATTATGTGCTTAATATATATATATATATATATATATATAAAATTTATGAATATGAAATTATGATGAAATGTTTAATATGGACAAATATGATTTTTATGAATAAAGAGGATTTATGAAAGAGAATATTTTTTTTTGTAATAAACTATTCCGGTGTAATATTGAGACTGAATATTTTATTTATGAATTCTGTTATCTATGAATTATAAAATGAATTAATTAAAATAAATATTTTATCGGCCTTGGTCTACTTGGTTGTGTCAGTAGTTGTATAGAGGTATGACATGCCATAGAAAATACAATACTGTTTATATGTGACACGCAATGTATTATAGGGGCTAATGAACTCCAATTTTATAGGAGCTAACGACCTAATTTTTATAGGGGCTAACGAACCCCATTTTCTGGATATGGCCATTTAATTCTGACCGACGGGTCGTATGATATTATATGGGCTTTCGAGCCGTATGTTTATTATGGAATTCTCTGTCTACTATTTGATTCTTCTAAATATGGTAAAGGCCTAATTAAAATATAGTTTTTTATATATAAATAAATTAAATAAATAATTATACTACCTCATGAACATATGTGATTTCCTGATTAAGTATGTCTAATTTAGTGATATATGATTATTGGATTTAATTAGGCATGTTGACCGTGAATATTTATATTACGCGTCTGAAACATGCTATTTATGATTATGTTGTCTGTTTTTGAATAAATACTATGTATGATAATATAAGGTATTATAATTGCTTATGTGTATTTCCTTACTATAAATGGAAAATAAGCACCACTAAGCTTTATGCTTAGCGCGTTAGCTTGTCACGCGCAGGTTGCTAATTCAGGGTAGACGATCCACAGTGAGCATCAGACTTTTCAGAGGCCCCTTATTCTACGACAATCAGTCTTCAAACAATCTCTCTTTTAATTCAGTCTTTAGGAAAATCTAGGGGCATGTACATATAATTAAGGCACTAAAATACTTTTATTTTAGTCAGAATGTTATGAACTGGATATTTGGAAATAATTTTATTTTTAAAGTCAGAATATTTTATGGTATGTAATTAATATTTTAAATGCTTTCAATTAAAAAGGAACTGATTTATTATTTGTGTTGAGTTTTTATGAGATGTGTTGGAAAAATAAATTTGAAAAAAAAAATGTAGTTGCGTTGTGGTCGAATTATAGAAGTGTTTTCAATGTGTTTTAAATTGTCAAGTATTAAATATACCGGTTTAACACTTCGATGTTAAACCTAATGTGGCCCTTAAGATTCTATTTTTACGAAACTGGATTTTCGGTGTCACAAAAACTATGTAGAGAACAAGAGAATCAGAGATGGAATATATAATGCACTGTGCCCAGATTATGTTTAGTCTCTCTCTTTATGTAGACTTATTGGAATATCTTCGAATTTGTTTAGGAAAGTGAATTCTTATTGAGGAAGAAATCTTTTGGAGATAGGAATCTATTTAGGCATTGTATTTCTTCCCAATTAGGACTTTTCCAGTGTCTATATAGGATTTAAGCTTGATTAGGAATGTCTGATAAGATTCTCATGCAGATTCATGTAGATAGCCCGGCTAAACCTGGTATTTTTGGTCCACGTTGAATTCTGTAGATTAGCATGGGATTCTAACTAGCATGCCCTGAGTGTGCTTCTTGCTGGAAGTCTTTGAGAATTGATCCTCTTTTGCATTTTTAGCTAGTTACCTATAAAATTTCTCAAAATCAATTGAAATATGATTCAAGGAAGCTTTAAACAAAAACATAAATAAAGCTAAATAAAAACTACTTAAAGTAATTAAAAATACTAAAAATCCTAGTAAAACTACATTAAAAATATAATAAAAATAACACATATCAATCTATGCCACCTAAGCCCCAAAATTAAGGTTTTCTTATCTCCATGTGCCTATAAATACCCTATAGTTCAAAGAACTTAAGGTTGGAGATTTGATTGATGAACCATTTTCATTCCATTTACTTGAATCATTTAGGTTAGAAACTAGTTTTCTATCACAAAATCTTTGAGCTTTCCATTTTTTTTGCAAACTATCACCAATCATTTCATGACTAATCTCTAATAAACACTACACAAACCTTGAATCTTCCTTTCAATTTGCAAGCTTCATTGGTGTGCTTCAAATAAATCTTCAAGAACTTGTGATTCTCTCCACTAAAGGTAATATTTGAGAGCTTTAACTCATTCTCGATCTCTTTTTCTTTATTTTGGTGGATTAATCCACTCTCTTAAGGCTTGAATGTGAGGGAAACCCATGATCATCCAAAGTGTGTTTGGTTGCTCAAAAGTGTCGTACTTGATAAGCATGCCACATGCAATAATGCATACCACTTTTACCTAGCCAAACAGGCATTTAAGCCTTCATTTGCTCTATTCTACCTCTGGTTTGTGAAACAAAACACACCACAAGTGCAATGGCACACACCATTGTGTGTGGCGCACGTGGTTTTCATCTAGAAGCCTGTATATTAAGTTACTAATGTTTAAACTTCATTCCATTTGTCCTTTTGGATCTAACATCAAGCCTTAAGGCTTAAACGATATTGTAGAACTAAAATAATCACCCAAATAAATAATAAACATGGATTCAGATTGTGATGGTCATATTTGTTAAACCTTTAAAGGAAGAAAAATTTTAATTCATGTTAGCCTTTACTTTAGTGTAATTTACATTATGTCAATATTTACAATGCTTTAATTTACATTCCGGTAATTCATTTACGCTTGTATACCTTTAAGCTTGCATTTATTTTATGCTTTTATTTTCTTTAAGCTTTTAATTACTTTATGCTTTATCCATGTTTATGCCTTTGTTATGTTTTAATCTTTATTTACTTTATACTTATAATATGATTGCGTACTTGTTCTTATTATGGCCATTGAGGTGATTTCGTATTCTATTCTTGTCGTCGATGGGATGAAATTTAATATTATGTAGTTACATATTATTATTGCTTGGCTTTAGTAAAGAGTTCATAATGAACTCTAAATATTTGTTGACTGTAACAGTTAGGGGTTATGAGTTATTATTGGGCTGGTGCGACTGGAGCCTGAGGAACTGCTCCCGCCACCTGCCTCAATGCAGCTACTAACTACTGTATCAAATCACCTTGATTTGGCCACGCAGGACCCACAGCAGCCCGCCTTGCCGAGGTGGGCTCTACATCCGAACCCAATACACCACCAGTAGCACCACCAGCTGGTGCACCCTCTAACATAGCACCCTCAGGAGGGGCATAATTGTCTACCTCCTCATCAAACGGATGCTGAGACATATTTGATCACCTACAAAAACCAATAGGTTTGCATCAGAGAGAAATTCCCAAAACGCACTAATATGGCATGTATTTAACTTAAATCACTTATAATATTACTCCAAACCAGATAAACTCTCACACCAAATCATATATCCTAGAATCGGCTAAACCTATGCTCTGATACCACTAAATGTAACACCCACCGCCCAATCCGAGAGTACCAGATGGCGGATGCCACATTCGATGTCGGAGCACCATCTTATGTCACTCACTATCTCTAAATCAAATATTAGAAGTGGTTAGATTTTCATAAGGGGGCAAGTAATTTAAATTTTTTTTTAAAAAATAAAGTTTAGGAAATTCCTACAAAAATTTTGCAAGAGTTTCCCCTAAAATTTAACTTGCCACACAAAGAAAATATGCACACTTCCAATATAATTCCTCCATACCCCAAAACTCCAATTCAATACAAAAAGGCACAAGCACTTCTAAATATGCATCTATTTTACTTAAGTTCTCTCATCAATACTATAATCCATTCATTTCAAGAATATATACATCATTAATCAATCACCACACATAAAATCAAGAATTAATATTTAATCGGCCACCGATTTCATTAAATATAAGCTCAATATTTACAACTTCCAAAATGAGTTATATTAAGTTTATACATGCCATAATCCACATTCATGTACATATCCTACCAAAAATTTGGGCTACTCTTTGATGCTTCACCCCCAGACTTCAAGAAGCCTCCACCGTTCACAACCTGCGCGTGATAAAAATCGACGCGCTGAGTGAAAGACTCAGTGATGCTAAATATTTATAATTTAAAATAGCCAAGCAATAATTCACAACACTTTTGAAAACAAAATACTCAAATCATAAAATATATCAAGCACCGAAAATGTGCTAATTAAATCCAAATATTTTAGAAAAAGATAAAGAAATCCACATCTCGTAAATTTTTACTAAACTCAGTATAATTTAGAAAATATCATAAATATCATTATGTTTTTGATTTCTTATAATGAGATAAAATTCCATTTTTATTTATTAAGGCTCGTACTAACACCGAAAGAATGTAAGCAAATTCGATCGTGGTTTATGGAAGCGCCACCCACCAATCACACAATCGTGGCCTATGGGAGCGCCATCGTGGTCTATGAAAGAACCACCCACCAATATCATGCTCGTGGCCTATGGAAGCACCACGCATGGCCTGTGCAAATGTGCAAGCACTACCACAATAATAAGCGTGTCTGCTTATTTATAAGGGCTGATAACCCTAGCATATGATCATAGCTCCACCAAATATAATGGGTCGATAACCCAAGCATGCTCACATATCACAAAACATCTCATCATACCACATATCAATCAAGTATAGTAGAGCTAAAATAATTCCATTCTTTCACAAATAATTCTCATTTCTCATCCACCATTTCTTATTCAAAATCTTTTCATAATTAACACCTTTTATTTCAAAATACTTCTACTGACAACTTATAAAATCCAACACCTTCTCATTTTCTCATGCTCAATAAATTCAAATGGTCATATTCAAAATAAATATACTTAATATAGTATACAAGTACTTAAATCAAGAAATTTCTAGCATTTTCATAAACCTGACCTTTGTTGTGTTCTCAGGGTATAACTGAAGTTCTAGGACTTCAAATTGAGTGACACTTAATTCCTTAGAAAGGTAAGACAATATTCTATAAATTTCATGAAGGGATCATAGTCCACATCCTTTTTAAGAGGGTGTAAGAAATCCAAAAACACAGACCAACAATCTAAACATGATTCAGCACAACCAGTTTTGGTATAAGGATCATAAGTTGAGCTATATGTATTCAAATTGAACACAAGAGGATGATTTAGAAAGCTAAGAAGTAGAAATACAACTGTTATGAAGAACATAAAACATTATCTTGCCATTTTAGTGGCCAAAATGGACAATCAATTCGAATATACAAGTGAGACATCATAACAGAACCAGTTTTGGTATTTAAATCATAAGTTGAGCTAAAATTATTGGAATTGAACATAAGAGGATGTTTTGGAAAGATAAGAAATAGAGAAACAACTTTCATGATGAAGTCAGAAACGGATACAAATCATAAAGGGGTCAAAAATGACTTACAGTCCCACTTAAGTACACCTCTAACATCAAAATTCATCAAAAACCTAGAAATGGAAAGCTTGAGAAATTGAAAAGGGAGAGAAGGTATTAGTGCACTAACCTTAAAAAGAAGCTTTAACAAGCTTAGAACCTCTACTCTCCTTGCCCTTTGAGGAAGGTTCACCAATATCTTCAAAGTAGGAAGATATTCACATTAACATTAAAATTAACAAAGAAAAGGAATGGAGCATGATTTAATGCATCTATTGCATGCCTAATCCTTGAATTCTACCCATTAAATCATAAAATTCAAATTTCACAACTTACCTCTTTCAATGGCAACTTGAATTCTCCAAGCTTTTA
>CANUEX010003621.1:0-18401 GCA_948099535.1 Jatropha multifida
GCGATGCTCACCCGGTAACGGGGCTGTTGGGTTTCATCTGCATGCAGGCGATTGGCCTGCATCAGAATGTCGGCAATTCCGGCGGCTTCGAATAACATGCCGCCATCGGGAACGATAATCAGGAATCTCTTCATGTCCTGAAAAGTACACTTGCCACATTATAAGTCAAGATGCGAACAGAATTTTAAGCGTAAGGGCTGACCTGATCCAAATCTGAAAGGCCGTTAATGAGAAGCAAACGAATTTCCAAATCGCTACTATAACTAGAGTACAGGATTTTTATCGGTCGCATCTCACGCGAGGATTTATCCATGGCAATTGCAAAAGCGTATAACTTAAAGCAGGCATATCAAATGATTACCTCTGGTAAGCAGACGGAGGTGGAGCTGGCATTTGATGTCGATGCCGATGCCTTCTTCATGCTTTCTGCGAATTATGGCGACAGCGGCGCAAAAATCACCCGCCATAATAACCATTTTGTGCTCAGGCTCGATCAAGAAGAGGCCTCAGCATCTGACTGATTTTTAAATTATATTTTTTGAAGACCTGTTTTCAGGCGACAGGAATAATGATGTCGCCATGGTGTTTATTTTTCCTGAAATCCCGCCGTCATCTCTGCGTTACATTCCTGCCGTTTAATGGCGCAAGCCTGCCCCGAAGCGTACTTCTCGCGGTGTCTGGCTTCATCAGTTGTTACTCTTCGATCGCGGAGCGCGGTCAGCAAAACTCGTTATCAACGGTTTCCCGGCAACCTCGTCGGGATTTTTTTGCTTGCAGACACATGTGACACTGTCACTAAATAAGTGGCAGACATAAAAAAACCTGCGGGTTTGATCCCGCAGGTGTGTTGTTTGCCGCAGTGCAGTTTATTGCAGATCGAAGCGATCCAGATTCATCACTTTCGTCCACGCGGCAACGAAATCGATAACGAATTTCTGTTTCGCATCGCTGCTGGCGTAGACTTCTGCCAATGCGCGCAGTACCGAGTTGGAGCCGAAGACCAGATCGGCGCGTGTCGCCGTGTAGCGTACTTCTCCGCTCTGACGATCGCGGCCTTCAAACAGCTCCGCTTTTTCATCGGTTGCTTTCCACGCGGTGCGCATATCCAGCAGGTTAACGAAGAAGTCGGTGCTCAGCACCCCGACGCGATCGGTAAAGACGCCGTGTTTGCTGTCGTCGTAGTTAGCACCCAGAACACGCAGCCCGCCAACAAGCGCTGTCAGTTCTGGGGCGGTCAGCGTCAGTTGCTGTGCTTTATCAATCAGCAGGGTTTCGGTGCTCACACCATCCCACACGCGGCGGTAGTTACGGAAACCATCGGCCAGCGGCTCCATCAGATTGAAGGAGTCGACATCCGTTTGATCCTGACGTGCATCAACACGTCCCGGTGTAAACGGCACATTCACCTGTACACCTGCCGATGCTGCCGCCTGCTCAACGCCAACCACACCGGCCAGCACAATGATATCGGCCAGCGAGGCTTTTGCCGACGCCTGCTGAATGCGTTGCAGTACCGGTAAGGCTTTCACTGCGCGGGCATTCACTTCCCAGCTGTTTTGCGGGGCAAGCGCAAGACGTGCGCCGTTAGCGCCGCCGCGTTTATCGCCGCCACGGAAGGTGGAAGCGGAAGCCCAGGCCACCGAAACCAGATCGCTGACCGACAGGCCTGATGCGGCGATATCCGCTTTCAGGTTGGCGATATCTGCGCCGTCAGGATGATAAGTGGCCGCCGGCAGCGGATCCTGCCAAATCAGATCTTCATGCGGAACTTCAGGTCCGATGTAACGGGATTTTGGCCCCATATCACGGTGCGTCAGTTTGAACCATGCGCGGGCAAAGGCTTCGTTAAATGCCTGCGGATCGTTAAGGAAACGGCGAGAAATTTTCTCGAATTCCGGATCAAAACGCAGCGTCAGGTCGGTAACCAGCATGGTGGGTTTACGTTTTTTCGCCGGATCAAACGGGTCCGGGATGATTTCCGGCGCATCGACGGCTTCAAACTGGATCGCGCCAGCCGGGCTGCGGGTCTGTACCCACTCATATTTGAACAGGTTCTCGAAGAAGTAGTTGCTCCACTGGGTTGGCGTTTGTGTCCACGCCACTTCCAGCCCGGAGGTAATTGCATCAGCGCCTGCGCCGCTGCCATAGCTGTTCATCCAGCCAAAGCCCTGCGCTTCCAGCGGCGCGGCTTCCGGTTCCGGGCCTACGTAGTCGTCCGGTTTTGCGGCACCGTGGGTTTTACCCAGCGTATGACCACCGGCGATCAGCGCGACGGTCTCTTCATCGTTCATCCCCATATTACCGAAGGTGGCGCGAATCGCCGAGGCTGCGGAAACGGGTTCACCGCTGGCATTCGGGCCTTCCGGGTTGACGTAAATCAGCCCCATTTCGGTGGCACCAATCGCTGCCTGCGCCAGGCTTTCCGGATGACGATGGCTCAGCCACTCTTTCTCGTTACCCCAGTCGACGTCGAAATCCGGTTCCCAGACATCTTCGCGGCCCGCGCCAAAACCGAAGGTGCGGAAACCGGCATTTTCCAGCGCCACGTTCCCCGCCAGAATGATCAAATCGGCCCAGGAGATTTTCTGGCCATATTTCTGTTTTACCGGCCACAGCAGGCGGCGCGCTTTATCAAGGCTGACGTTATCTGGCCAGGAGTTCAGCGGTGCAAAGCGCTGCTGGCCGCGTCCGGAACCGCCACGGCCATCAACGGTACGGTACGTTCCGGCGCTGTGCCAGGCCATACGAATGAAAAGCCCGATGTAACTGCCCCAGTCGGCAGGCCACCAGGATTGTGAATCGGTCAACACGTTACGGATATCAGCTTTCAGTGCGGAGTAGTCGAGTTTTTTAAACTCTTCGCGGTAGTTAAAGGACTCACCCAGCGGATTGGAGCGGTTAGAGTGCTGGTTCAGCAGATCGACACGCAACTGATTCGGCCACCAGTCGCGGTTGCTGGTGGCGCCGGCAGTGCTCTGCTTGCTGGCTTTATCATGGAAAGGGCATTTCTCGACGGCTGAAGAGAGGGGTTGTTCGTCTGACGTGCTCATATCTGGCTCCATTTGCTTGTGTAATGCCGTTACGATATACACTGCTTCCAGTAAAAGGTACCTGAATAAATCTACAGATTTGATAGCTAATACCTTTCTTTTAATGCATAAAAAATCGACAAATATCACATAAATTTATTGCTGCCTCATCAACCTTAGCAATCGCGCTACGCTTGTTCCGGTTTTTTTGTGCCTTGTTTGATCGTACCCATAAAAGCGGGGCGGATGAGCAGATCTTCGTCTGTTGGCGGGGGGAGAAAGAGAGGGAAAAGGGCGGAGAGACTCCGCCACTGGCCAGGAGAAAAGGTGGGATAAACGCCTTTACCACGAAAAAGCGGAAAGCTCACCCCCCCAGACGGAATGTTCGATGACAGGCAGGTCGGGGTTGTGCTGTTTTAATTTTTCAATTAATTCTCTGTTTTGTTGATACTGCGGAAGTTTATGGTTTTGGCCTCTTTCATAGTAAAAATAGATACCGCAAACTTTCACCCTGTCGGTGGGAGGAAAATCAGCATAGGTATTGATATCTTTTTTACCCACAATCAGCACTTCGTTATGATATACGCCGTCAGATTCGGAAATCAGCCTTTCCGGGCTCATCATGGAGGCATAGGTTTGGTCAGGCATAGCGCTTTTTATATATTTCCTCACCTTTGCATTATTGTAGCTCTTATTGATGCCCAAAAAATATCTGTCACTGAGCGAGTAGGAGTTTTTATTTTCCCAACTTTGATTTCCTGCATGGTTGGGAAACCAGACATCTTTGTGAAATGTGCCAATGATATTTTGCGGTGGAGCAGCAAGGATAAATCCGACATCAGCCCATTGGCTACGATCGTAGCAGGACGATTGCATACGAATAAGCGAACTGCTCACTATATCCCATGTGGCAATAATATCTTCTGCTCTGCCGTTAAAAAATGGTGAATTATCATCCTTTATATCACGGATTGTATGGATTAAAGCTAAATTGTCGCGATGAGCATTTTTTCTTGAGGGTGATGTTTGCGGTATTAAAAGTGTTTTTCGATAAACCTTTTTCCAGCTTTCAAGCTCAAAATATGAATCATTAAATATATTGGATTTGATCTTTTTCCCTAATATTCGCATGTGCGCCTCGAAAATTATTTGAGTTAAAGGAAGAACGCTGTAAATCGCTGAAAGCGAAACACAGCATGAACAGTGTCTTACGGAGGTCACCGTTTTTCAGTTGATTCGTAATAATGTTTATTAATCGTAGTTGTAGTTTATGAATGTTTATGATTGAACGCCATAATATCTGTCTTAATTAAGTGCTAAGGTTTATTCATAAGGCAGGAATTGATAGCGGAAGATTTAATAATGTAATAACAGGCTAGCATAAGTCGAAGGATTCAATAATATACTCTGCTTTGCGGATAAATCGCTTTCCTCGTTGAGACGATTCAATGGCAGTAATGACCTGTAACTGGCCGGCAATGCGAGATCTGCTCCGCAACATTACCGACAAAGGAGTACACATCATGCGAAAAAACTCAAAAGTGAGACAGATGTAGTTAATTTAGAATAAGTGATGCGTTTGTTATTTTTTTAATGATCGAATTATGTCCTGTTTTTCATAGATAACCTTTTTGCAGTAAGAAGTTAAACGATCTCCACAGATGGCCTTCGGTTCATTTTAAAAAGTAGCCAGTGGGCGCCTTGCTTTCATGTTCCGTGCGGGTGAGTTTTTCAATAAAGCTAACCTTGTCGCATACATCCAGCAGAATCTGATGCAGCGTGTTAAGCTGAGCATGAATTTCAGATTCGTGGTTTGCTGTATGTAACGCAAATTTCAAATTTCTGGAGATGTATTTATCTGTGTGGGTTACTTTATATTCAAGCGGTTCGATTTTCACCGCTGGATTAAAGTAAAATCCTTCTCGTGGAAGCGTCAGAATGAATTGCTCTTTAGTGTTAAATGTCGTGGCAATAATACGTCTGATTTGGAATATGGTTTGATATAAGGTGTTGGGTGATGTCTCCTTGGTGCGCTTTTCCCACGCATAATCATAAAGTTCATTATGCGTGACAATCTCCCCGGGCTTTTTTGTTATTAAAAGCTCAAGGCATTTAGATGCAGGTTTAGTCAATAATGCTGGTGGCAAGTACATATCGCATCGGCACAGAGTTCGTTCAGTTATATTAAAGTCCACTTCATTGTTAATGCGATATATATGCGAGTTCATTTAATTCCCCTTTTGGTTATTTATTGAATTCACTTTCGACAAGCATAAGCATACATTGTAAGGGCAATAAATTTAAAAATATTTCCTCTTAATAAGATTCTTATCTCACATATTTATATGTTGGTGTAAATAAATATTCTATAAATCAATTACTTGTATTATTATGTAAGGTGTTTTTCACAATGTCAGTATAAATAATATAAATTGTATGAATGTTAACTCTGGATTATTTTGGTTGAATGATTTGTTTATTATTCTGAGTTTTTAATGATGATGCCTTGTCTGGTTTTTTGTTTTTTCTTATCCAGGTTTGAAAGAATTAAATTATTTTTGATAAAATATTAAATGTATAATATTCCAATCCATTCACGATTTTTATGTTTTATTATATGAAGTTGTTACGCAAAGTTGCTGAATGGAATCAGTATAAACCATAAATCAAAAGCCAGCGACAAAACCTCAGCGAAACGATCCTGACGCTGGACTCTCATTACAGGGCGAAATAAATTTAACTTTAGTCCTTATACTTTCAACACCAGCTGATCTTTGAGGATATCAATTTTCACTTCATTTTTTGCCGCTGGGGTTAACGCATGGTTAGCCAGAACCGGTAATAAATGTGACGTCAATATCTGGTCAATATCGCGCGCGCCACTTTGCTGCACCTGACAGCGTTTTGCCACCCAGTTAACCACTTTATTTGTCCAGCCGGGGCGTGAGTCGCTTTCTGTCGCGGTTTGATAACGGCGGCACAGGTGCTGAAGCTTCAACTCGATGATCTGTGCCAGTTCCTGCGGCTGCAAGGGCAGGTAAGGGATCAGCGTCATGCGTCCCATCAACGCCGGGCTGAAAACGCGCTCAAACTCAGGGCGAATAATATTGCACAACGCCTCCGGCGACGTTTTGCCTTTTTCCCAGGCACTAATCAGCGCCGCGCTGGCCAGATTCGACGTCATAATAATCAGTGTGTTACGGAAGTTAATCATCTGTCCTTCTGCATCTTCGATGATGCCCTTATCGAAAATTTGATAGAACAGCTCCATGACGTCCGGATGCGCTTTTTCCACTTCATCCAGCAGTACTACACAGTAGGGATTACGGCGGACGGCTTCGGTAAGGACGCCACCCTGACCGTAACCCACATAGCCTGGCGGTGAACCTTTCAGCCCGGAAACGGAGTGCGCTTCCTGGTACTCGGACATATTAATGGTCACCATGCTCTTTTCCCCGCCATACAGCAGTTCTGCCAGCGCCAGCGACGTTTCGGTTTTGCCGATTCCGGAGGGACCGGCCAGCATGTAAACGCCGGTGGGTTTTTGCGGATCGGCAAGCCCGGCACGGCTGATACGAATTTGTTGCGTGATATGCTTGAGGGCATGTCTTTGCCCAATAATCCGCTGTTCAAGCCGTTCGCACAGGGTGTCCAGTTGCTGGTGCTCCTGTTCCAGCATGTGTCCGAGCGGGATACCGGTCCAGTCTGCAACCACGTCCGCCACGCAGGCGGCATCCACGCATTCAAACACCATTGCATGCTGCTGGTGACATGCAGCCAGCGCTTCACGCATCCGCGTAATTTCTTCGGCATCCTGGCTCTGCTGTAACTGTTGTACTAACAGCGTTTGCCGATCCCATTCCTGGCGCAATGAATCGAGAGCGCTCTGCAAGTTCGTGGCCTGCTGACGAAGTTTTTCCCGCCGCTCAGGCGCACTGTTTTCTCGTTTCAGTGCTGCTATCTCGCATTCAATGGCGCGCAGTTGCACACAGATCGCCTCAATCTCTTTCGGTTCCTGAGTTTGTGATATCGCCACGCGGGCGCAGGCGGTATCCAGTAAACTCACCGATTTGTCGGGAAGCTGCCGTTCGGCAATGTAACGGCTGGAGAGGGAGATAGCGGCATGGATGGCGCTTTCGAGGATGGGGATCCCGTGATGTCGGGACATGGCCGGTGCCATCGCGCGTAACATCGTCGTTGCCTTATCTGTATCCGGCTCCGCCACTTTAATGAGCTGAAAGCGGCGCGCCAGCGCGGCATCTTTCTCGAAGTATTTTTTATATTCCGCCCAGGTTGTGGCGGCAATAATTCGCAACTCGCCGCGCGCCAGCGCGGGTTTAAGTAAGTTAGCCGCATCGCTTTGTCCGGCGGATCCCCCTGCGCCAATCAGCGTGTGCGCTTCATCAATAAATAAAATAATTGGCGTGGGTGCGCGGGCGACCTCCTTCAGTAACTGCTGAAGCCGGTTTTCAAACTCACCTTTCACGCTCGCTCCGGCCTGCAATAAGCCCAAATCCAGCGTCAAAATCTCTGTCGATTCCAGCATCTGTGGAAAGGTGCCTGCGACAATGCGCATCGCCAGCGCTTCGGCAAGCGCCGTTTTCCCGACACCTGGCTCGCCGGTAAGAATTGGGTTGTTCTGGCGGCGGCGTAACAGAATATCCACCATCTGGCGCAGCTCGGATTCGCGGCCCAGAACTGGATCCAGTTCGCCTTTACGTGCCAGTTCACTGAGATTGCGCGTGTATTTTTGCAGCGCAGACGTGCTGGCCGCTGGCTGTTCGTCGCGAGCAGGCGCGGGCGCATAGATGCTTTGCAGCAACGCCAGCGCTTTGGGGCGGTCGCATTGCAGTGCTTTTTCCACCGGGGTGGCAAACCGTAACGCATTGCCGTCATCAAATAACGCACCCAGCAGAGCGGCGGGCGTCAGTTGGGTTTGTCCCCAGTGGCTACTTGCTAATAACCAGCCCGCAATAAACCACTCGGTCAGCGCGAGGGAAAAGTGGGGCGCGGCGTTTTGTTGCGGCCGCTGGCGCTGAAGCTCCTGCTGTAATGCATCAAACAACCGGCTGACTGGCAGCCCGCTCTGTAATCCCAGTTGCTCAATCAATGGGCTTTGCTGGCGCAGTATTGCCATCAGTAAATGTTCTGGCGTCACTTCTGTATGTTGCAGAGAAACCGCATGGCTGACGGCGGCGTCAAGTACCGCTCGTCCCTCAGCGGAAAGCTTATTAATTATTGGTTTTAAATGATGGCTCATAAAAGTACCTTCAATGGTGTTACTGACACTGTGTGATTTCGTCGGGCAAACCAGAGAGCGCGTGCACCGCTAACTCGTCAGGTTGCGGATACGCTGACTGCTCGTTGAGATCGCTGATTTGTTGGGTGAGGGAACTGATTTCATCGGCGTTCGTTTTCCAGCTTTGCCACGCCTCCTCAAGGGGGCGGGTGTTGGACATGGCAAAACGAACGAGGATCTGTTTGATGCCTAATCGCTTAAGCAACTCTGCGCTGTCACCGAAATTATGGCTGTCGATCAGCGTTTCTCCTGAAGAGAACAGGCTGACAAACCACGGCCAGGCGTCGTCGCCATTAATCTGATCAACGGCGACAAAATCAGGGAACATAACGCTTAGCGTGACGCCGTGGCACTGTCCCGGCTGCCAGGTGAAATCGGCCTTGTCGGCAAAATTCATACTGCTGAGCAGCTGGTCGCCTTTCTGGCAGTTCAGTAATAGCTGTGTTCCGGTTGGGATAACCTGCGCGCCTTCGGCGATGGTTGCTGGCAGGCTGGTGACCGTTGTTTTCACAACCTGTTTTTCGAGTTTGCTTTGTTGCAACTCAAGCGCCGCGACTTTGGCCTGCAACGTTGCTTTCTGATCCTGGATTTTGGTGGTGGTGCGTTGCGGCAGATCCTGAAGAATATCCGCAGGGAAGGCGTTACGGAGAAACTGGCTAAATTCCGCCGTGAATGGCAACGTCATGCCGGCAAAACCGGCGGCGCGAAGACCATTATTGTCCACCGACAGCATGGGCTTCGCCGGGCCGCGCAGAAAATTGCCCACCAGTTGCTGGCTAAGCTCTTGTTGCTCTTCGTAGCTGCGTTTTTCGGCATTTTTCCCCAGCGGCCAGATCACGCTGCTTTTCCATTGCGCATTCAACCAACACGCGCTGCTGGCCATCGCGTTCGCCAGTAGCGCGCGGGCATCATCCTGATACAGCCGCCACACCGCCGCCACATCCGCATCGATCTCATCGGGCGAGACGCGTTCCTGCAACGTGGCAAGTGCCAGCAGGAGAGTGCCCAGCGGGTTGGTGTCCGGTTTTTGTTGCCCGGGGGTAAAAAGCCCACGCGTTAACGTATCGCCGGGTTTTTCCTGTGCTACGGCCGCATTAACGGCGCTGTTACGGGACTTTTGCCAGTCGAGCCATGCCTGTTGGGCAGATTGCGCTGTCGCAGCCGCGGCCGTTTGAGTTTTGCCCTGAAACCAGGCAGCAAGGGACAGGCGCAGTTGTTTGTTGAGCCGCTCGGTGCGTTGCAGCAGCGCGGCGCCATCGCCCGCACGGGCGAGCGTCTGAACGTCACGCAGCGTGGTCAGCCAGGGCTGCGCGTGTTCCGGCGGAATGGCCTCAAGCTCGTCAACGATGCGGGCGGCAAAGCGCATCGCCGGGCTTTGATTCTGGCTGATAGCAATCAACTGGCGGCGCGACGCCGTGCCGGTTTCATCCGGTGAAAGGTGCGCCGTCACGTCGATCAGATACTGACGCCATGCCTGCTGCCTCGCCTCCTGCCAGCTTTCACGCAATGGCTGAAAAATCGGTTCAGTACGATCGGCAGCGGCTTCAATCTCTGCCATCCATTGATTAACGGTGGCTTCACCGGCCTGTGTCCATTTCCCGTCAAGAGCAAGTGAATCGGGTAATGCTGGCCAGAATGTTGCTGCGTGCAGCGGCGGAAATGCGGCGTCCGGAGCCTGTAGCCAGCGTAACGACAGATCGTGATTGACCAGATTTTCCAGCACCCGTTGTGCGTTCTGCAACCAGCGTTCGCCATAGGGACGCTGAATGTAATAACGCTCCAGCGCCAGCCGGGTCAGCGGCGATAATGCCGACGGATAGACATTTTGCGTCAGCTCGTCGCTAATCGGCGCGGCTTCGGCGAGCGTATCCAGCGGCGTGCCATGCTGCATTTGTCGCCAGCGCGTGACCGCCGCCGCCAGTTGCAGAATGTCGTGTCGCTGTTGTGCGGGCGACGCGCTAAGGGCGCGTTGCTGATACGCTTCCAGCGTCTGCCGGGCAGGGCGCGCCGTCACTGGAATGCGGGCAAGCAACGTTTCAGCCTCGCGTTGTTGCTGGTTGAATAAAGGCATAAACGGCAGCCAGGGCAGCGCCAGCGTTGCATGTTGCTCGTCTGCGGCAACAAACGCCGCCAGCTTATCCGGCGCTAATTCTGCCAGCCCGGTTCGCAAGCGCATGGCGCTCATGCTGGCGCTTATCGCCAGCCAGAGGGCGCAGATACCGATTGCGGCGTAGCAGCAGGTTTTGCCGAATGAACGCTGATACCAACGCAGTCCGCTTCTTTTTAAACTCAATGCCGGAAGGTGGCGGGTCAGCAGATCCTGGATGAAATAGCTGGTGCGGCGACCCTGATTTTCCACCTGCGGTTCGGCGGAACAAAACCAGATGCTCTTCAGCGTGGCCGGGCTGAAATAGGCGTTGGCTTCGCACAGGGCGGCCAGCGTGTAGCGCAGGGCGGGTTCCAGACGGGCGAAGGCTTCCGGGAAATCCAACAGGGTATTGTACTCAGGCGCGCTGAGCGTGGCCGGGCGCGCCATACTCAGACGCACGAGAGAAAACCCTTCGTGCAGACGCGCGAATAGCGGTTGCAGCGTGGTGTCGTCCTGGCCATCAATATGCGGCGGCACGCTCCATGTGTAACCCAATGCCTGCTGGCGTTGGGCGTCAGAGAGCTGATGCTGCCACAAACTAAAACCGGGGAACTTATCGCACTGGGTGACTAAAACATAGAGGGGTAAACGTTCGCCATAGTGCCTGACCAGCGGTTCGACAAGGCTACGTTGCTGGCGGGCCAGCGCATGCAATTGGCTGAGATCGCCACGCATTAACTGGCTCATCGGCAACGCAATAATGATGCCGCCAGGCGCGGGAATGCGCGTGCACCAGCGGGCAAGTTTGCTCCAGGCCTGGCGGAAGATGGCAGCACCGTTTAAAAAATTGCTCGACAGATCGAGCACGCACAGATCGCGAAAAAACCACCACTGCAGCGTGCGGGTCGGGGCGGTTGTGCCGTCGGCGTTATCACCATAAAAACGGGGCAGCCCTGCGCTGGCAAGCAGCGTACTTTTGCCACCACGTTCGCCGACCAGCAAATACCACGGAAGATGCGTACGCCGACGTTGAATGCGTTTGATGACCGAGGCACCCGCTTTCCAGTGATTAAACAGCACATATTCCCGGCGCGATAAGCGGTATTTGGTGAACCAGCGGCGGCCTTTTTTCCCTCTGATAAGCAGCAATAACTCGGGAAGCGAGTGCCACAACAGCGCGGTAAGCACCATCACCAGCAGCCATAGCAACAGGATCCCCGGGGTGCTCCATCCTTGCCACAGGCCGAGCATAAAACTGAATATCAGCGACAGGCACAGTACCGCCAGCCAGCCAGTAAAACAGGCTAATTTCTTAAACATAGGGGGTCAGTTTGTGTAGTGATAAAGAAGCAAAAGTAAAAAACCATACAGCAGCAACAGGGTCACGGTTGCCCGCAGTAGCAGGTGTTTATACAGCGGTGTAGCGACGGTTTGTCCGCATGTCGCGGGCGTGATCGCGCTGTCGTTTGGCCAGCTTAGCCACGATGCGGGCAGACACAGCGCACGCTGCTCTGTAATGATCTCCTGCAACGGCTCATCATCGTCGGGCGTGCTGTACTGACCGTGAAAACCATTTTGCAGACAGAAGAGAAAGACCTTTCTCGCCTGATGCCAGGCAGGCTCAAGCTGCGCCAGACAGGTAAAAAAGCGCTCTCCGGCGACGGTGATATTCAGATACTTACGTTGCAATAATTCACTCTGCCAGCGCTCGCGCCACGGCAAGGATGAACAGAGCACCGTTTCATCGATCCAGGCGATAACCGCAAACTGCGCGGCCGCTTTCTCCTCTTCGCTGGCATCCTGTTGGCAGGCTCGCTGCATCGCCTGCTCCAGCCGGACAAGACACTCTTGCCGCGCTTCGGCGTAATCGGTAAACGATGTTGGTTCTGCAATCATCTCCAGTACCAGCCTGAAGACTGGCAGATAGCCATCAAGAAGCTCGCTCATGACACCCCCATAAAGACGGCCTGGACTTGTAGATCGTCGGGCGCGTCATCCCAGTAAAAAGCCAGGCTCTGCTCCTGGCCGATCTTCTTCCACAGATCGTCCTGCTGGTTCAGTTGGTAATAGACCGCGTTTTTGCTCTGTGGCACGCCACGCGGCGCAGGGTTCAGCGCCGTAGCGGCAATCCCCGGTAGCGCATGTTGAATCAGCTTGCCGATCGCCGAGCCCGGCGCCACTTTGAAACTGCTGCTCTCGGTTGTGCCGGGAAGTTGCTGCTCTGAACGCAGTCGCAGCAACACGCTGTCGCCCTGTTGTCCGGTGAGTGACGATAAATCGCCGATAAAGATGCGCTGGCTGGTTGGTATGAAGGTGATCCAGACGTTATCTTCCAGCGCCAGGTTATTCAGCAGTGACAGCAGAAGGGTTTTCGCGCTGGCGAAACAGGCATAAAGGTCATCGTGGTCATACGGCAACAGGCGCATCGTCTCACCGGCCCATTCACCATTAAATGAACAGCGATCGCTGAAACAGGAGAGTTCACCAATCAGTTGCGCCAGCAGACCGTAGACGGGCCACGGATGCATGCCCGGCGTGCGACAGTAGTGGTGCAGCAACGGCAGCGTCCGGTTCAGCGAGCGCATCACTAATAGTTGCGTCATATCGCCGCGCTGGGCGGTATTGCTCTGTTCCGGGCGTTTGTACTCTTCGAGTTTATAGGCGCGGTTTGCCAGCTCGGCATACAGACCGTCCAGCAGATTTTTCAGTACCGGCGTGCTGCCAAGGCTGACCAGCGGAGGACAAAAACTGGCGTCAGGGATCACCCGATCGGTGTCATAGCGCAGCCGCAGAAGGGAAATAAATTCACAATCCACCACCGCCTCTTTCTCGCTGTCGGTAAGGATCTGTACATTATAAAGAATGCGCGAGACGCTGCACTCCGGCCCGTCGAAGTAGACATCTTTCATCACGCCTTCTTCCGGCGCTTTAAACCAGCGGCTGTTTGGCGACTCGCCGACATTCACGTGGCCTGGGTCGAAACGGCGCAGCGCCAGCCACAGGGTTAACGGTTTCTCCAGCTGTTTCCATACCTGGCGAAACTGGCGCGGTTGCAGGCTACAGTTGCCGGGAAACTCCAGATAATCCCCGGAAGGTAACAGCGCCTTCAGGCGTTCAATTTTTAGCGTGAAATCAACCAGCGTTTCCGGGTTAAACACCAACTCAATCAGCCCAACGTTCCACGGCTGCGCCAGTTTGCGATGGCGCGACAGCATGTAGTGATGATGCAGATCGACAGACTGCAAATGTTGCGGCTGTAGATAAACACCCGAATACCAGTAAATTTGCTGAAGTTCCGGATACATATCAGCTTCCTTGGCTGGCAGGGGATGGCGCCGGTGCGGGCGCCGCATTTTGCAGGCGCAGCGGCTCGCGTTCAGCGCCGGTAAACTGCGTCATGCTGTTGCTACCGAGATGCAGGGTAAGCGTTAGCGGAGCCAGTTGCGCCAGCCAGCGCGGCGTCCACCAGCCGGAGCTTTCAGTGGCGACGGGAATACGGATGAGCGCCATATGCTGCTTTTGCGGGAACGGGTAATAACCGGCAACCACCGCGAGGTAACGGGTATTCTCGCTGCGATCGATATGCAGCGTCGTGTGCTGTCCCGGCATGGCGGCGTAACGGTCAACTTTTAAGATCTCATCCTGCGCGCCCGCGGCGCTGAACAGGTTCTTTAACGCGAAAGGGTTAGAGAGCAGTTTGCTTAGTGTATTGGCTTGTTGCGCCTGGATAACCAGTAACGTGCAGCTATTGGCAATACCATGCACCGCATTCAAATCCGGGTCGGTTTGAATAGCCAGCGTGATGGCGCCTTGGGCAAAGGGCGCGGCAACCTGGTCAATGGCCTGCTGTTTCGTGGCGGGAGCCGTGTTTTCCTCTGCGCACCCGCTGAGCAGCGCAGCGCAAAAAGCAATGATAAAGGTATGTTTTCCCGGCATTATTGGCTCTGTCCTGTTAATACATTATGAATGGCATGCAGGCTGGTATCGTCGGTAAGCATCTCTTCCAGCCATTCGGTTAGCGTCATGTTTGCCCAGCGGGCGGCGCGATCCATCAGAAAGGGCACCGGGCTTGAGGGTTCGGTCTGGCGAAACCAGGCACCGATAGCCAGCATCTGGCTGATGGCCAGCTCGCGGTTCATCATCTGTGAGGTGGCGAAGGGCGACGTCGTGGCGAGCGGTGCGCCTTCTGCGCTGTCAACTGGAGCGTCGGTAGCCAACGGCATTGCCCGTTGCGCCAGGCGTTGCAGATAGTCGGTCACTTCCGCTAACGTCTGGCGGATCAGAACAAAGACATCGCCTTCCTGATCCTCACTCAACGAGGCATAACATGCCTCGCATTGCCGCAGCGCAGCGGTCAGTTGTTCCGTAAGCGCAAGCTGCTGGCTGATGTCATGGGCAGAAAATTGCGTCGCCAGCCGATCGAAACTGCTCATCGACAGATCGCCTTTCTGCGCTATCAACTCCTCGCGGCTTTCCGGGTGAGCGGTGCTTTTTTGTTCGAATGCCTGAATCTCCCGCCATGTCGCCAGCGAGGTCATCTCTTGCGCCAGCAACGGCTGGCGAAAAAGCTGCATACTGATGTCGCGATCGAGGCGCGACAGTCGGCTACGGCGCGCTAAAACGCCATCTTCCTCAAGCGAAGGCCAGCACTGAAACCAGAACTGTTGCAGGAAGGCGCAAAGAAAATCGATGCCTGAGCACAGCCCGGCAAGCCCCTGCAAATGGCAGCGCGACTCCACGAGCCAGCACGCCAGTTGCAGATCTTTGCTCTGCTCCATGAGGGCTTTTTCACTCAGCATCCGCACTTTATTCCAGTCCGCTTTGCGGGGTTCGCTCACCGACCAGTCGCCTTCGGGCAAGTAGTCCGGATCGCTTTCACGCGCGCTGCGGATGGTGTCAAACAGCAGTTCATATTCCAGATTTTCCCCGGCAGGATTTTCCGGGCTGATTGGCGCTAACAGCGGCGCAATATCGGCAACAAGGGTCATGTTCGCTTATCCGATCAGAACTTTGGGACATCCGGCGACAATCACGCCGCCATGTGCGCAGCTATCTCCCATGCGTGCGGCCGGTTTTTTGCCGATCAGCACTTTGAAACTGCCCATTACGATGCTGTCGACAGGCCCGACGCAGGTCGCCATTGAGCCGACGGTCGCGGCGGGGAGACCGCCAATCAGCACCGTAGGGACGCCTGGCGGCATGATGGGGCCGCCGACATGCGGGATTGGCGGAACGCCGGGTGTCACCATCGGGCAGGTATGCATATCAGAGACACGGGCCGCAGGTTGAGCCATCACAGACCCCCGTCAGCAATGTGGGAAAACAGCAGGCGTACGCCCTCCGTCGGAGACTCAGAGAGCTGACAGGCCGACATCACCAGCGCACAATTCAGGATTTGCTGGCTCAGTTGCGGATCGGGATAAACCGGTTCGAGATCCGGCGGGCTCATACTTCCCTGCGACCAGAACAGCGACAAAGCAAGGGCACCAACTGGCGTGTTAAAACCCAGCTCCTTCGCCTGTTCAAAGATGCGCCAGCGCAGTGTTTCGTCGGGTTGACGGCCGTAGCGGGCGATATCATCCAGCAGCGGCAGCGCATCCGTGCTGGCAAAGCGCCGAAGCAGGGCGGTCAATTGGCTGACGACCGTTTTGAAGTCATACTGCTGGCGCCACTGTTGCAGGGCTTCTTCCCAGTTGCCGCAGGCAAGTTGTTGGTGGTGGGATAATTCAACGGATGCCATGGTGCTCTCCTTAGCCGATGTTAATAATGCCGCCTGAAACCTGCGTCATCCCGCTGCCGGACACCGTGGTCATTGCGCCTTTAAGCTCTGCCGTAGCTTTCGCTTCAAGGGTGAGCAGGGTGCCGTTAATCGTAATGCCGCTGGGCGAAAGGCTGATTTTGTTGCTGCCCACTTTCAGTTCGATGCCTTGTGTGGATTCGAACGTCAGCGCTTTATCCGTTTTGATACCGCCGCTGCCGCCGCTCACGCTGAGCATGTAATTGCCGCTCTTCAGCTCGGTGGTGTTATTGCCCGCCACGCTGAGCTTGTAGTTACCGTCTTTCACTTCGGTGGTGGTATTACCGGCAACGCTGAGTTTGTACTCGCCGTCTTTCACTTCGGTGGTGGTATTGCCGGTGACGTTGAGCTTGTACTCGCCGTCTTTCACTTCAGTGGTGGCATTGCCGGTAACGCTGAGCGTGTAATTGCCGTCCTTTACCTCTGCGCTGGCATTGCCCGTCACGCGCTGTTGCCAGTTGCCTTTTTCCAGCGTGACGCTCATATCGCCTTCTTTCAGCACCAACAGATCGTTGCCTTTGGTCAACTCGGTGCTGCGGTTGGCGGCGATGGTGCTGGTGGCATCATTTTTTACCGTCAGCGCGAGATCCTTTTGCGCAATGATGGTCAGCAACTCTTCGCCTTTTTTATCGTTGAAACTCAGGCGATGGCCCTCATCGACGCTGCCTTTGGGCGTGCTGCGTGACATAAAACCGCTCTCGTTTTTCCCGGCGGGAAGGGCGAATGGCGGCTTATTCTGACCGTTATGCACCGTGCCGATAACCACCGGGAAATCGGGATGTCCCTGCACAAAGCTGACCAACACTTCACAGCCGACGCGCGGAAGAAATTGCGCGCCGAACTTCGCACCGCTCCACGGCTGGACCACCTGCACCCAGCAGGAGCAGGTATCGTCATTGGGGTTTTCTTTGTCCCACGGAAACTGGATTTTGATGCGGCCATATTCATCGGCGTGGATCTCTTCTGAAGCAGGTCCAACGACGGTTGCCGTCAGAACGCCAGGGATCTCCGGCAGTGGATGACTATCGGCTGGTACCCAGGGTTGATCGTTACTTATCGCCTGCAACTGGCAAAAGCAGACGCTGCTGTTGTCGTCGAAGTTATTAACCGCTTCCAGATCCAGACGCTGAATGTTGTATGCCTTGTCACCGGAAGGATGGCCGCTCAGCGTGAAAATTTCGCCGCAACTCAACCAGTGCGCATTCGCCGTCGCGGCAAAGTGGCGAATATTGGCTTCTTTCGCCGCCATCACCGTTTGGGCCTGGCGGGTGATCAATTCGCGATCGCCCTGCGGCGTGATATCGGTGAACGTCACTGATGAGATGGATTTATCAGCACTGCGGGCGCTTTTCAGATCATCAATCGCGGCGGTTTGCGGCATATTGAAGCCCTGAATCGCCACGCTTGCAGGCAGCAACGCCATGCTGGCTTCCCAGCTATCGATAGTGCCGCCGGTGATGATTTCACCCTGATGGTGCCAGGCGAGTTTCTCTCCGCCAATGGTGGCGTGGCTGGCGGGATGATCGGCCAGCACTAAGGTATGAGCCGCTGCGCTGTGGCGGAAAAAGTAGTAGATTCCTTCTTCCTGCAAAATTCGCTCGATAAAACGCAATGCCGACTCACGATACTGCACGCAGTACTCTCGCTTCGGGTACGTGCCATGCAACTGCACCTCGACATCGTTGATGCCGTAACTTTTGAGCAGAGTACTGACCAGATCCGGCACGCTGGTGTTTTGCCAGATGCGCATCATGCGCCCCATGTGCAGCAGCGAGAGTGTCGGTTCGAGCGTGAAAATACATTCCGCCTCATCCCCGGTGCGCTGCGCATAACGAATGCGGGTCACGACACCGTGCAGATGGCGCTGCGGCAGAGACTGACTGCCGTCGCCGATGCGGCAGGAGACCGCTTCGCCATGCCAGCGCGCCAGATCTGCCTCCTTCATTTTTGTCAGCGAACGCAGTTCGTATTGATACGGCGAGGAGAGTGATTCCTGCCCGCGAAGTGAGACGAGCAGCAGCGAACCGGCGAGGTCGCCGTTCCAGCCGATAAAATGGTGTTGTTGCTCTTTGCTTTTTTCAATAATCGACATACCAATAATCCTGTTTAAAAGGCCGGGGCAGGCTTCTGCACTTTATGCAGATACGTCCCCGCGCTGCTGCCAAGACAAAAATCCACCCCTAAAGC
>CANUEX010003622.1:0-10886 GCA_948099535.1 Jatropha multifida
GTAGGATTAATAGGTATATTTAAAAGATTTTTAATAAATGGAGTATATTAAAAGGTAGAACTAATTATTTGGGTGATTAAAGGAATTAATGTGGAAAAATGAATTTTTATATATATTAAGTCAAAGTATTATATTATTAATGGTATTTTGAGAAATTAATCAATTATGAATTAAATTAGATTAATACGATCGTTTTGAGCGTTAAGTGGAATTTTAGTGAAATTGTTAACGACTTATATTTGGAGATTTTAATTAGATAGAATTATTATTATTGATGTTAAGCTATAATTTTGCAGTTAGATCGATTAATGATTATTAGAGTCTGATTAAGTGGAAAATAAATTATAGTAGGTATTTTGATGGTAATTAATATAAGGATGAATATTTGGTAGAATTAATTAAATACATATGGTGAGTTAAATAAATATATTTTGTGATGAAGTAAATAGAATTAATATCTAGACTAGATGTAAAATAAGTAAATAAATTAATTACTGGTAAATAGCAAGGTTAGTGAAATATTAGAAATCTAGATTATATTAAAATAGGTGGACAGTTATATTTTTGTGGAAATAATATTAGAAGTTTAGTCAGAAAAATAAAATAAGGTCTATTAGAATAATATTCTTAATTAAGGGAGTCAGTAACTAATTATATTTCCTTAATATATGTATTTTTTAGATCGACTGGGTTCCTCTACTGCTCCTCCAAATCAGAACCCAAGACAGACTTGAACTTATTCTGCGCTCACTGTGAGTAATAATAAATGGTGCACACCATCCTGCATACGTGCACTTCATATGCATATTATATATTCTTCATATTATTTAAATAATTATGAATCATTTCTTATTGCTATACTGATATTCCTCATTTTTCGAATATAATATCTCAGTTTCATAATCTCAGTATTTGATATATAATATCTCAGTTCTCTAAATTTATAATTTTCGCCCTTGATTACATTCATATATTGCATTTATTGTATTGAATATATTTGTGAATAATTGTGATGTGAAATAATGTGTTTTTATATTTGGGTGGAAATTGGAACGACGTGTGTCACTATGGGTCAGTGGGCCAAGTATGGGGGATCGGCTCCCTAGTATATATATATATTATTATTATTATGGAATTGGCCTGGGGCTAATAGGTGGATTTGTGACTTCACTGACTAATTTTCACATGTTGTGAATATTTGAATGTGACTTGTTTGAAGATGCTGTTGTATGACACGTGCTTGTGAAGTATGTCATTTGTTATATTGTGAAAGCATACTACTTGAATGTGTGGGTTTGCATTATTTATTATTATTCACTGAGTTTAGTGAAACTCACCCCCCTTCCATAAATATTTTTCAGGAAATAAAAGTACCGTTGATCTATAAGACTCTGCTTCCTTCTCCGCAGAGATTGATCATGTTAGTATAAACTCTCTGTTAATATTTGGAATACTCCGCACATTTTATTTAACTCCGCAGTTAGGATGTTTAAATAAATACTAGCTTGTAAAAGAATTATTATGTGATTATAAATAAATTGTGGAGTGTTTTATAACCATTTGGAGACTGTATGATAGGAATAGTTTGATCATATTATGACAAATAAATATTTATATGAGAATATATTTTTATTAAATGGATATGGGCCCGAGCTACGAATAGTATTTAATATTAAGGCTAGGTCAGAACTGTTAACTCTGACTATTGTATGAATAATATCATAATATGGGCTTACTATTCCGATAGTCAAATGATAATTGGAATAGATTTTGGTAATTTAAGCTTACTACGAACCTCGGGGGCCTTAAGCTTACCTAGGTCCTAGTGCTGGTCCGGCCCACGATTTTGGTTGTGACAGTATTGCACTAACTTGACTTATAAGGTTTCATTAGGCTGCCTTTCTTATTCATTGATTCTAATCCACTTCTATTGTTTATTCTCACCCGTGAACAAATTATATAAATTAAATTTAGTTCTTTGTTTCCACTTTTATTGATATATAATTTCTTGTTATTCTTATTATTTTTTTAGTTTATATTTGCATTCCTTTATTAAATTTCATTTCATAGACTTATAATCTTAATCAAATCAATTAATTTAAATATTTCATATTACTTCAATTTCATATTTTTTTCCACATAATTAAATTTATTATTCCCTTTAATAGTTAGATGCAATAATTAGTTTGCCATATTTTATTTATTAAAAACCATTTGGATACATATATGCACATATACTTATTTACTACATCTTCTAAACTAATTTAGTAATTAGCCTCTTAAATTTTATTTAAAATAATATTTATCAGAATCCTTTGATCACTTTACGCCCTTTGTAACTTAAACTTTCTAATTTATTTAGCTAACTTGATTTATTTATAAAACTATTCTTTATTTATTTTAGTAACTAATATAATAAAGTTTTGAAATCAAAACCTTGAATTCATTTACTTTGCTTATTCTTAGATACCACTTAAATCTCATTTTCAAGTACTTTATTAAATCCAATCAAATGCAAATCCAATTTTGTATTGTATTAATTAACTTATTCCTTCATCAATTTATTTCTTACTTAATAATATAATTTATTATTTTTATAAATTTATCTGTCTTTTCTTTTTCTATTATAATTTGACAGTATTTTTTTTATAATTTGAGTTATCCATATTTCACATTTACAACAATAACATACAGTCCATCCATAGAGTAAATTTTATAGTTATTTTTCAACTGTCATACTCAAAAATTTCACAAATTTATCAATATTATCAATAATTAAACTGTCTTAATTTAAAATTTATACCATTTATAATTCCGTTCACAATTAATTAATAATCTTTTATAAATTGGCTTATTTCACCAATAATTTTGAGAATTCACATTCAATTCACAATTACTCTCGTATAGTTTACTTACTTTTAATTAAGCCAAAATAATTCATTAAATAATAATTTATAATTTGCATTTTATTTCAAAATTAAACAATCGATTCTGAAAATATACCAATTGTGATTCCTAGTTTGGATTTGAATTCAGCATATGAAATGCAAGATTCTGTCTTCCAGGTGTCTCGCCAGACCTCTGCCGGCCGGTCGGCTACAGGGGCCGGAAAAGTGAACTTGCCCAGAATTTTGCAAGAGCTCCACTACCAGACTCGGTTTTCACCAAGAATTCCATTTTCGGCGTTATTTTCAGAAGTTCGAGCTTCCAATTGCTCAAACCGGGCTTGTAGAAGCTTGGAGTCACCATTAATGGCGATTCCACCATTCTCGATAAAAAATAACACTTGATAGGGGGAAAACGTTCTTCTAGTCACCAAGAGTTGATCTCGCTCCTTCCCAGCATGCGTAATGATCAGAAATGGCAAAGATTCACCTGAGAAAAACACTTCGCACTGTAATAGCTTTAAATTGTGTTTTTCCTTAAATCCAAGTTCAAATCCCACTAATTAAGACTATAATCAAGCTCTTCTTATTGAGTTGTTGTTGTCGACATAATTAGTCGCCACTGATACTGATTGAAAATGGTGGCGGAATGGAAATCGCAACCTGCGGTAGCAGGGAGAGAGAAACAGGGAGAGAGAGATGGCGAGGAAGCGGGTGTGTTGTTGTTGTTTTATTTATTATCATTATTATTATTATTATTATTATTACTATTATTTCTCCCCATTTTTCCTATTTTTGTTTTCTTTCTCATTTTCCTCCTTTTATTTACTTTCTCTTATTATAATTATTATTATTATTAGTATTCTTTATCATTATTCATTTACACTCATTTATATAAAATCCCATAACATATATTATAATTTAACCCATACTTATTATTAATTGATAAGTAGCCATTATAAATTTTATACTTCATACAATTTAAAGAAAATATTCTTATTAATCACTAATCAAAGAATTTAAATATTCAAAATACATAAATAATAAAATTACATTAAAATCCCTTATAATATTTCTTAGGATCGGAGTGTTACAATTCTTTCCCTCTTAAAAAAATTTCGTCCTCGAAATTCATCTGAACTATAAGTTACTAATACTAATGTCTAATTCTTCCCTCTTCTAATCTATTTCTTTCTTAGTAGACTAGCATTATATATCCCTTATAAGAACTATTCATAAATATATTTATATACCAATACTTCATAATATTTACCGCCTTAAACACTTATTTCTAAATAACCTAGCATTTGATATAAAATTTCTCTATAGATGTCATTCACAAAAATTAAATCAGCTAGTCAATATTCAATAATTTCAACTCTCAAAACTTGTATCATATATCCATCACAGATTTATAATTCTTCTTTAAATCCTCTGTATATATAATTATGTAGGAATACTTCCATTGATTACCATAACTGATTACCCTATTATAATAGCGATCACTTGTGTACTCTAAATCATCTTGCTCAATTCATTCTCATATCACATCATGATAAGAACTCAATTCCAAAATCTGTACCATAAATTTTTTTTCCTTAAGTTAACAAAATCTTGTCACTTTTCCTCAATATATAAATATTTCAAGTTAATATTAAACAGACTTTTTTTACCCTATCAGTAATCTTCTATGCACTATTGATTATTTTAGGTTAGAAACAATCATTTCTAATATAACAAACCTCATCGAATAATAACAATCATTTCTTTAAATCCATCCAAGCCTTGCTAATTCATATTCCTTTAAGAAAATCATTCACTTCCAAAAATTTCTATAATTTCTCATATAATTATGATCATTGCTTTTCTCTTAATTAATATTTAAGCATTCAATTATTACTTCAATAACTACAACATAATAACCTCAAAGAAATCTATCTCCCTATTTATTTTATAATCAACCACGGAATATCAAAATAATATACACTCCAAAATCTGGCATATAAGAATTCATATAATTTAATTCTCATCATAGTAACAATTAATATTTCTTATAACCATAACATTTTATTCCATTCACAATACTATATACCTCATAATAATTAATATAGAATCATCATATATTTTTCTCCACAATGTATTCATTATTTTCCATTTATAGAATTCACTTCATCCCAACAAATATTTACTAATCCTATCTCATCAATAACTAATGAAAAATTAAAATTCTCTACAAGACATTCATTTTCATAAATTATACCTATGCAAATCTACTTCACATGTCCTTTATCATACATGATACTTATCCATACAATTATAATTGTTATTTAATCCAAATACATACAATTTCCATCCAGAATTTCTATATTAGAATCATACTTCAATCACATGCAGTTTAATACCTTCAAATTCAGTCTAACAAACATCCTCTTATAATTTCTAAAGTCCATTGAAGCTTTACTTCTCACCGAGTTCATATATTCATACTTTAATTATATATAATATCTGATATCCCCTAATTCATATCACACAACACATCCTTTAAATTATTTCATAATCTCATTTCTATATATTCTCCAATGAATCCATACATATTCAATCAAATTCATTATTAATATCTCACCACTTTATTATCTTTAGATTCAGCTAAAAATATCTTAGAACAATAATTTCCTTTAATGAAAATTACAATAACACATCAAAATACTCCTTTATTCATACAACAAGCAAGCTACATAATTACTACAAACAAAAGCTCAAAATAAAAAACTTTATAGAGTTTCAAGTATTGTAGTCAGTGTTTAAGTTGTTTGAAGCTGCTATTGTTGTATCACATCATATTATTGTTGTAACTCAAACTGTTGTTATAGTAAATTTTGTAACTGATTTGAAATTTTTAATTTAAATATGTCATAGTCATATTTTAATTCTAACAAATCAGACTTTAAACCTGATATTCAATTATACAAATCCTCTATATTTTGGGAAGTAGGAGGTATATCACAAGTTTTCGGTTGTTTATCTTTTGTTCTCAAAATAGGATATGGTGTTGGTTCTTCAGGTTGTGTACCCTCCATATCCTTATCCCTTTCATTGGAGGTTGAAACTTCTTCTCTACTATCTAGTACTATCATAGGCTGGTAATTTAAACAATCAATAATACATTTTTCTAGATATGATTTGGAGCAAGGCTTATTAGTGAGGTACATCTCCTCATGAAGGTTAATATTATAAAGATGAAATATTGGAGTGAGCAATCCACTAAAAGGTAAGCAAATACATTTTTCTTTAATTTTATTCATATAAAAGATTGCTGAAGCAGGGAGATTTATTTTTTTTTTACCAAAAGCATGGATATGAAAAATAAATCTAACTTCTTAACTCTATAGTTCATTAATTCTCTTTGAAAGATGTTATGAACACATAAATGATGGATAAAATTAGAGAGAAGGGGAATTCTTCTTATTTTTGGAACAAATGGTGTTTCTATAGAATTATCATTTAAGACAATTTGAGTTTGCCTCAATGGAGTCAGAGGTTGTTCTGACCAATCTGTTAAGGATTGGAGTATCCATCCTTCACTAGGCACTTCAAGAAGATAAGACAGAAGGTTTTCATCTACCTTAATGATCTGACCTTTAATGTTAGATATCAAGGTGTTAGTGCTAGAATCATATTGAAGATTAGTATAAAATAACCTTACTAGGCATGGGTATATACACACATTTTTAGTAATAAGGCCACGCCACTTTTGAAAGTAAAAAACATCTAACAATCCAATTCTTCCACACATGGATTCATTCTCAATCATCTCTGAAATAAGAACAAACTGCTTCAATGTCAAATTATACTTGTCTCTTGTCTTAGCATTCATGAAATAATAATCAGGGAGATCTCAGTTAGCATTTTTCCCAGAACATATGGATTCCAAATGAATAAAGTTGTATTCCATTTGAAGATACAAGGGTTTTAATCTTAATAAAGATGTAGAACTTGAGCAACAAGAGAGTAGGATGCACTAGATTGCGCCAAATGGAGTGTTTAAATAACCAAGAATTAGTTATTAGGCAAATCTTTCCATATCAAGCATTAATTATTATCACATATAATTTGTAGTCTTTTGAGGCAATAATTGACAAATTGTTTCCTAGCCACCATATTTGAATATCAAATATCTCTTTGATATTTGTGCTTTTATCATTATATTTCTCTCTCATTATCAACAGATGCCTTTCTTTATTTATTGATTATTTCATTTTCATTTGGTTTGGTTTGGTTTGATTTGATTCACAACCCCTTTGATTTTCATTTTCTCTCTTATTTCATTTCTTCTTCTTTTCTAATTCTTTCTTCTGTCTCTTTTGTTTTACATATGTATGTTCCTATATGTTTCTTCAGACGTTACTTAAATATTTGTATGTATATTTTTTCAATACACAATCAAAGTAATGCTCGCTAATTACTTATGCTTTAACCAATAATCAGTAATTGTTGGTGTTAATTAATAAAGTTTTCTTAGTTTCTTTTTCTCTTGTCACTTATTTTTTTTAATACTTCCTTACATATATATATATATACACACACACACACACACACCAGTATCCTTGTGTTTTTGCTTTATTTCTTTATTATGTACCATTCCTACCTATAACCTTTGCATTGTAGAAGAATATTGGTTGATTAGGCCAAAATTTATCCACAAACACCATGGTTCTTAGCAATTATGAAAATAAAAGCTTAAAATTTTTCAATACATTATGTTTCCTTTTCCTTTCTAAGGAATTTCTTACATTTCATTACTTTCTAAATTCAAAACAATAACTCATGCAAGAGAAATAATCATACTTTTACATCCGGCCAGGACATAAAAGTGGACCAAACATCCTCTGTGCATATCAGATTTCTCAACAATTCCCCAATCATAGTAATTTTTATTTAATAAGTTTATTCACAAACAGCTTAGCATTACTTTTAAGGATGTACTCTTTCAATATTTGCACTCAGATTGCAAATTATATCGTAACTTGTCTATTATATAGTCTTATCATAAAACTGATGAAACTAACATAGTATTTCAAATAATCAAATATTTGATTTCTTATCAAAATCACGTATCCAAAAATAAAATTTGCACCACTCAATTTTTAGAAAATTGTATGATGTAAATATCCAACAATTAACAGTCATTTACAATTGAGTAGACTTATCAATTATACTTTTACTTTCAAAATTTAATCCAGTATGCAACTAAACCAATGCTCTGATACCAAAATAAACATGTCATACTCTACCCCACTGTAAGATATGACATGTCACCCGTAATATACTTAATAAATATTGAATGTTTATAAAAAACATACTAAGTACACTGCAAGGGACTTAAAATTTTTCTTTTGCTTATTTACAATTTGTAATAACAGATAAAAATGTAAAGACTAAAATGAAATCAAAAACCTTATCTGAGTTCTTACAAATACTATAAGGAACGCGCCTTATTAAAAATTAACTAAATACATGAAATATAATTTCTATTAAATAAAATAAAATATTTGAATCAATAAAATTACTCAAACTAATTATATTTACAAAGTATGAATGTTTTCACAACCCATAAGCCCCATGAAATGCAATTACATACTGGATCATTCCCATTTTTCATAATTAAGGAAACCATAATAAATGTAGTCATAAACATATATTTACAAAATTATAAGTTGTAGTATAATTAAAACTCTTTATACATCTACTCAATTAAATAACAGTTCTATCAATGCTATATTATACATCATATAATATTCCAAATAAAACATTATAATCAAAAACTACAAAAGCAGCTCTTGATTTCTCCTTTCATTTCTCTGTGATAGTACAGAAAACACTATTGCTAAGCAAAATTACTTAGTAGTGCTCATTTGTATATTTGAAAATAAATTCACATTTCTCTTCAAAACCATCAATGACTATAAATAACATTTCATGTAGAAATATTCTTTTATTATAATCAATACATTCGATCCATTTTCTCTTAAAACTCAAATCAGAGTTTTAATAAAGGCACTTCAACATTATCTATAGCAATAAAATCCTTATTTAAAACTCAGTAGTTGCCCCATATAAAAATAATAAAATAATATCAATTTCATTTCCATAAAATAACATTCAAAAAATTCAATAATATCCAATCAGTATTAGCAACATAAATAGACTCAATCTGAAGGGCCATCAATGCCTAATGTGCAAATCTAGACAAAGTTATCTCAACCTCAATATATGATATAAATATCAACAGAAGAGGGAACAATCTCAACGTCATACAGAGGGAACAATCTCAATCTCATAAAAAGGGAACAATCTCAACCTTGTAAAGAGGGAATAATATCAATTATAGTATCAACTTCAACTAATGAAGTGATATCGGTAAGGTAATAACCATGTCTTTAGCTACTAAAGACCATAAATGATTTCATCCATTTAACAATATCAAAATCACATTGGGCAGCATTCTTTTTTCATAAACAAAAAATTTCCAATCAAATCATAGAAATCATTCAAAAATTATCTCAAATAAAATAACATTTATATTTGTGGGTCCCGTGTATAGGTATGGCACAACCCAAGAGGGGGGGGTGAATTGAGTTTTATAAAAATTTTGCTTATAAAAACACCAAATCAAAATTCTATTTGCAGCGAAATTAGAATGTATTTATAAGAGACAGATATTCAGTTTAGAATACTCTTACAACACATTTCTAAGATTAGAATGAGTGTGTGAAGTACAGCAATTGAAATTAGAACTGACTCACAAGTCTTCTTGCAAGATTAAAATAGCTTAGTGAAGTAATGCTATCAAGTTTAGAACAGCTTCACAAAGCTACTGCAAGTTTAGAAAGACTTTGCAAAGTGAAGTATTTGCTTTAAGAACTTCTTCATAAAGCTTCTGTAAGATTAGAAAGTGTACTGAATGTAAAATAACAAGTTAGAACTTAAGAAGATCACAATACAGAAATCCAGAGTTCTAATTTTCTATAGAGATTGAGCTTATTCACATTTAGCAACTGAACCTTAAACAAGTTTGCATTTCTAGAAATTTTAACATTTGTGTAAACAGAATAAAATCAAGCAGAACTCCAAAAAGTAAAAGAAGATGAACACAGAGATTTATAGTGGTTCGGCACTAACTTGCCTACATCCACTCCCCAAGACGCATCTTGAGATCCTCCACTATGTTATCTCTTTTTAAGGGTAAGAGACAAACTGAAATGACCCGTTAATTTATTTTTAAAAGAATTTTTTAATTAAAATTTAATTGTAAATTTTCACCAATGAGAATTGACGAAAAATAATATTTTATGTCGCGAACCGAATCGAAAACCGAATTTAAATAGTCTAACTTAGTCGAAAAATCCTTAAATCAAATGAAAATAGGCTAAATCGTTGGGTTAGACCAAATCTGTTCAAATTGAACCGAAACCATTTAATTAAAATAAATAATAATAATAATAATAAAATAAATTAATAAATTAATAAATAAAATAAAAAAAAAAGAAAAACTCTTTTTTTCTCTCTCCTCCCTCTCTCCTTCCCCGTTCCCTCTCTCTCGCGCGCGCAGCAGACTCCCCTCCCCAGTCCCCTTCGCGTCTCCGGCCAACTGGCCATGGAATCCGGCGATCGAGCACCCAAACTTAAAGTGCTCGACGAGAGGAGGAAGATGATGGCTTTGGGTTGTGTAATCGGTGTCTGAACTGGTGGAAATCGCGATTGGAACGCAGTGATGGCGAAGGAGTTTTCCGGCGATCTGAGCCGTTTCCGGCAACTCCAGGCCATGAGATGGTCATCAATCGACTCCCCTTGACCACGCGAACGTTTCCCCTCCTTCAATTTCGGTGATGAAGCTCTTTTGGTGAAACCACCATTGAAGGTGGCGTGGAGGTGGCTATCAAGCCTGTTATGGCCAACTAGAGGGTTGATCTCGACAAATTGATCACCGATTCTGAATCCCCA
>CANUEX010003655.1:0-13414 GCA_948099535.1 Jatropha multifida
TGGTTATTCAATAAATTTTCGGGCGAACCAAAATGATTTTCGATCCCCATAATATTACGTGGCGTAATATTATTGGCTAATAATTTACAATTTAAATTTAAATGAGAATGTTTCGAAATAAAAATTTCAGGGTATTATAAAACCTAATTATCTCATTAAAGATCCCGATCTCAAATAGGGTCATCGTTTATGTCAAACCTAATTATTTAGACTTTATATCTTTATCTTGTTTTTAATTCTTGATAAAAAATATTCCTACTAGAAAATTATTTTTCGCTAAATCTTTTTGTCTCAACTAGTAAGTGTGTGTATGAAACCGTGGAAAGTCTAATTTGTATTGAAAAACCGTCTCGAATTTTCCTTCTAAATCTCATCCCGAAAATACTTAGAACAGGACTGGTTCTTTGATTAAAAATCGACCCCTACCGATACAAGTTCTATCCCATCCCGTCCCATCTCAAAATCGAGTATTTCTGTCCCCTTTTTTCTTTAAAATTCTACATGTTTCTTTTCTTATGAATTTCAAATCATATTCATGAAAATCATTTCATCCATTTTATTTTTCGTTTTTTATGACACAAGTTATCTGTTAAGGTAATAATAATATGAAAAATAATATGTATTTTTTAAATAAGGATAATTATATTTTCAGTGTTGAGTGTTTCAATTTGTAACATTTTGCTATCGGGTATCTCTGGATTGACTTGGCTAACCAAAAAATTGATTTTGCATATGTGGGGCCATTTTTTATTACATGGAAGCTTACTTGGTGAGAAAGAGCTAGAATCTTTGCCAAGTAAGCCATGGTGAATTAGAAACCATGGAAAATCTCCATCCTGACCTCCATTTAACGCTTCCCAACCACCTCTTTTTCTTTCTTCTAAGACTCCATTGATCAAATTCCTAAAAAGCTTTTACTACAATATAAAATTCAAAAATTCTATGTAGATAGAAAAGCTTTCTTTATATGCCATTTAAATATGGTAACTTATTAAACATGTTATAGGGTTATATTTTTTTTTCCATTTCCCCCCCTAAAATGCAATGAATCTTTTTAAGATTTTCTTTTTGCATAATGCTAAACTAATATGAGATATTTCTATTGATTGCAAGAGAAAATGGAAAATTTTTCTTTTTTTTTAGTCAAGTGAAAATGGATGATTAAAACATGATTTTAATATAAATATTAGGGTATTTGAAATTATATTAAACACAATAAATAATATTTTAAGATAATTATTTTTATAAAAATCTATAAGCGGTCTTAATATATATAAAAAAATTTATAGTATGGATCATATAATTTATAATTAATTCAGCACATGAAAGTAAGGTTTGAAATTGTAAATTTTTAAGCAATTGATTATGTCTTTTATGAATTTTCCAATAAAATTTAAAAAGCACAAATATTAAATACTGAAATTAAAAATTAAAGTGGGCGCTATAAATTCAATTATCAATTATTTTATTTTAAATTTGTATTGAAATAATACAATTAATACTATTATTATTTTGAAATCTTATAAAAGATAATAAATAAATTTGGAAAAATTAAGTTTTGATTTGCAATCTAACATATACAATTAAAATTGAACAATTATAGTTACATAAATTAATAAATAATTTTATTAAAGAAAGTTGAGTTATGAGTATATTATAACTAATAATGTTGGAGTATGTAAAAATTAAATTATGAAATTATGGTCAACAACACAATAAATTTAAAATATTAGGTAAATATTAGCTCAATAATTTTTTAAATGAATATTTTAATTATTTATTAAAAGAATATTTGATATTTTTCTTATCAACAAACTTCTAATAACGAATGTACTTTTAGATTGACAAAATAAGTTTTTTATTATAATAATGAATAGAATTAAGTAATATATGAATAATGGGTTACCGGTCTTATAGTTAGTAAGTTATTAAATATTTTTATATCTAATAGCCTACGTTAGGTAGTTTAAATCTAATGGATAACAACTAATTTTATATCTATACAGAATTTTTTATTTATGTATAGTAGTCTTACTCTTCCTTAAAAATCAAATATCTTACTTTTCTTTCTCTGAAATACATTTCATTCTCGTTTCACTTGCGCTTCTGTCATTGTTTGCTAATTCATACGGTTTATAACTCCTTTAGCTACAATATATATTTTTTTCTTTTTCCTAATTTTTTTACCTTAAAACAAAAAACAAAATTATTTCTCGCTCTTACAAGAATTTCCATGATTCCATGGCTAGCTACTTTTGATTTTTAGATTTGTGGTTGGTTTTGTGTAATTATCTAAAAAAAAACTTCGCCCTTACAGGAATTTCCATGATTTCATGGTTAATAATTATGGCTAGCTACTTTATTGATTTTTTAGATTAGTTGTTGGTTTTGTGTAATTATCTAAAAAAAAATTTTTATTATCTGATATTCTGTCATTGTGATAATCTCTTTCATCTTCCTTATTTTTTTTGGTTTATGTAAATGTGATTGATTATCTCTCTATAAAATAATCTTCAAAATAAATACTTTCTTAATTTGTTCATGAATGTTCTTCTCGAATTAAAATTTTTTATTTTCGCATTTTTTTCATTGTTTAGTTTTTGTTCTTATTTGCTTCATACAATTATATCTGAACTATAATCAGAATTATGATTTATTTTGCAGTTGAAAGTGTTGATTATGATTTCAGTATCACGCTCTAGAAATTCAACTACGGTTCCAACGGTGCAAGAATTACCTTAATTGGACGTCATCTAGGCCTCGAACGGACTCTCGAAAACCCGAAAATCCAAAAATCAAAGGGGAGGGCATCTTGGTAATTTGCACTGATTGGCGCCGGCCAGACCAGCAACATTGTAACGCCCCAAAATTTCAGATATTAAAATGGTATTATTTAGACGAGTCATGAATGGTATCACTCGAGAGAGAAATAAAATTTTATTTGGACCTGATAATGATATTGATCATAAATAATATTTATGGAGTTAATTAGATTTTATGTGATTAGTTTTAATTAATTAAAGTTAAGATATAAATTTTTTATGATAAACTAAGTAATAAATTATTGGTGAATAGTAGTTTACCGTTTTGTAAATAGTACCACCAGTCCGGGACTTTGTATTATTTCGATTCAGAAAAATTACTATTGATTTCCTTTATTTTATTTAATATTTTTGGAGCATGTTTACATGATTTAGAGTTAAGTAATTAGTGAATAGTATTTTCATGAATATTTTTGGAGAATTTAAATAATTAGTGAATAGTGTTTTCTAGTGAATTAATATTAAGAAAAATTGAGAAATAAATTTTATGAAGTTAATATGAATAAATATGTAGAGTTAAATAATAATTTGTGGAGAATTATTTGGTGAATATTTTGGACCTTAGGATGTAAATTCCATGACCAAATCTAAGCCCTCCACTTGTCAAAACCTTATGAATTAGCAATACATTGAATTGTTGACTTCCAAGTCAACAACACTAATCTTTTTTTCTCTTCATCTCTCTCATTCTTCAATGCCATTTCTTCCTCCTTCTTCTCCATGTTCTTTCATTTTCTCTACTACTAAACTACTCAAAATTAAGTGAATTAAACCATAGTTAGTGATTAAACTTGATGAAATAAGTATAAGAAGTAGTAATAAGTGACTTGAATCAAGTAATGTGGAGGTTACTACAAATTTAAGTAAGTTGCGAATTTTGGTTTTAAGTATTAATAAGTGAATTTCATAGCATATATGTGTTAGATTATGCTCTAATCACGTTTCATCTTTTTATTTGGTTATTTTCTTGGTTTTGAATAGTTGTTTTGCTACTTGAAGAGGTGGGTGAGCCATCCTCTAAAGGCATAGGAAAAGGGAAAGTCTAAACTTTTTAAGCTTGTTTTGAGCTTGTTTAAAAGGTTAGTGTAAGTATTACTTTTATTCCTTTCCATTTCTTTAAGTTTTCTAATTTTAGGTTTTAATGTGATTTTTAGGAATTTTGTATGCTCTGGTGAAATTGATAGGTTTTGATTGTTTTAATGTGCTTTTGAATGAATTCTAAGCATGCTTAATGTTTAAATGAAAAGGAAAATATCTCCTTCCTTTTATTTCAAGAGTGGCGAACCATGTTAGGTTAAGGGCCTTGTGTTTTTCTTTGATTTCTTACTTAATTTTGATTTTAAAGTGTTATATGAAAAGTAAATTTAAGGTGGTTTAAATCTTTGCTCATACTTTTAATGATTATGGATTTTACAAGACTTAAAGAAGGTATGATTTGAGTAGAAATGAGTTTAATATTAAAGGATTTTGAGTTAAGATTTTTAATTGCTTTTATAAGTATTTACAACTTGCTTGTAGGTCTATTTGAAAGAGGGAAACTCCCTCCTTTGTGTTCATATATAGGCCGAACTACCTAAGGGTGTAAGGCTTGATTTCATTTCATTTCGATTGGTTTTTTTATGCCTTTTAAAGTTATGTTAAGTGTTTATTTGAAAAAAAGTAAGTTTTGATGGTATAAGTATAAAAAGCTGTGAATTTTCCTTAAGTTGTAAGTTTATGATAATTTGAGAAAAAGGTGTTTTGGGTAACAATTACGTATACAAATGTTTTTGCTTGATTTTGATTCCAAAAGCGTTAGTTGATAAGCAATTATAGGGTGGTTTAAATCTTTATCTTGTATTTAAAATGTTTATGATTTTTATGAGTCACAAAGAAAGCTTGATTTTGAGTAAAATGAGTTTTATGATTTAAATGTTTATGAGTAAAGGTTTTAAGATTTTATTAAGTATTATTGATTTGGACTTAAAGCTATTTGATGGAGGAAAATCTCCTTTCCTTTGAGTACATGAGGGATCGAACTATCTTAGGGTGGTAAGGCATGATTCTTACCCTTTTAACGTTGATTTCGGTCCCTTTACGATATAATAAGTATGCATTTTGAATATGTAAGCTTTGATTTGCATAAGTATGAAAAATGGTAAATTTTTACAAGTTGAAAGTTTTAATGAAGTTGAGGAAAATACATTTAAGTTAAATAAATATTTTGGAAATATAAGTTTTGATGCATAAGTATGAAAATGTGAAAATATTACTAAGTTTCAAGTTAAGCGAATTTGAAAAAATAATATTTAAGTTATGAAATGATTTATGATGAAAAGGTTTATAAGAAATATTTTGAATTAAGATAAAAGATTTGATTTAAGGCTCAAGTATGCTTTGGTTAAAATATGGTAAGATAAGGTTTATTCCGGTAAATGAGCATACTCGGCTTCAATGTCACTCTGTTATATTATATGCTATAATTATATGCTAGGCTTTGGATGCCTTTTGAATAAGCGGACGCACTTATTATTGGGTGGCATTTTCACAGGCTAAATCTACATCTCTGAAATTGAATCCGATTATATTTCTCTCAGTATATGTATAAACCCTTAAATAAGAATAAATCCTATTTTATTATTAAGGAAAATGAAAATATTTGTATTTATTGGATTTTTCTTTATATTTGACATACTATAGTTTATATATGTTTCATGATGGTTTTACACTTGAAATAATTTTATTATACTAGCAATTCTATGAATTTATTTCTAAGAACGTTCATATTTATGATTCTCAGAATATTTTAATTTGATTTATATACTCTCGGTATTTTTATATATGAATTAAGAATTTTAAATTATATTTTAAGTTTGTTGCTTAGGCAACCTTTATTATTAAGTTATTTAGCACCATTGAGTGTTATACTCAGTGCGTTGATTTTTATCACACGCTCATTAAGAGCAATGGGTGCTACACGAAGACTAGAGGTGTAGCATAAAAAAAGGAACTTTATTTGGGTAGAACATGTAATAGGATATATTTATGGCATATATAAAAATATTTTAAGAGGTTGTATGTATTAAGTTTGTAAATTAAGGAAGTATGTGATTAATTAAGAAATATTATTCTTACGAATTTAAGTGTATGGTTATTAGTAATTATTTTATTGAATGGATGACTATATAATATTTTAGGACCTAAATGTGGAAATTTTAGAAGTGTTGTGTAATTTATTTATTTTTTTGGAGTATTGGAGTTTGATGTTTAAAATTGAAAGTGGTTTGTTTTCATTTATTTTGGCAAGCTCAATTTTTAGGAAAAACTCTTGCAGTTTTTCTATAGAAATTTCCTAAAACATGTTTTAAAAAGAAAGGTTATTTGCTAAATATATAATTACTTAGTCACTTCTAATTTATAATATGATCTATATATTAGTTAAGACGGTGTCTCCGGCACCAAAATGTGACACTCGCAGTCTAATCCTTCGGGACTGAACATAGGGTGATACAGGCGGCGCCGATCACCCTGGCCGTGGCACCGACCAAGGCCCGCCGGTGCTGAAAACCTCTTTTCTAGTGCCGATTTAGGGGTGGCCGACGCCAACTAGAACGGTTCAGCCACCCCCTTTGCCTATAAAGGGCACACTCCCCCTCATTCACAACTACCTATTATTGCTTGATCAAGTGCTTCTCAAACATCAATGAGTCTTATACTCTCTCATGTGATTCTATCACCATAAAATCTGACTTTTCTCATCTTCCATAGTTGAGTTTAAAGCCCGACTTGGCTCTCATAAGTTGATCCTTTCGACTTTCACTTACACTTTGACCTTCCTTAAGCCAAAGCTACTAGTTAGGTGATTAATTATTAATCAAATCTAGCGATTGATTAATAATTCGTTATTTAATAATATTATATAAGACTAGTATTATATTAGAGGAAGACTTGACCTCCTTGGTCGATAACAAACCGTGGAGCTGCGATCAGGCCGCGTCGCGAGGGTATAATTACTCAACTCAAACTTTGTAAATTAAGCCCGGTCCATTCGGCACCTTATCAACTGTTAAGCCCAGTCTAGCCGACACTATGCATGCTTTAAGCCCATTTCGTTCAGCAAACTAAGCTTGGTCTAGTCGGCAAAATCATAAAACTAGTTTTCAAACTAAGCCCAGAATCAAGCGGCATTCCAGTAAGCCTACTCTAAGAGTGGCACCTTCAAAACCCTACCATCCTGATTGATGGTAGAACTTCATGCGCCTTGATCCTTATACAAACGAGGTATGAAGGTGTACCTACAGATTTCAGCCTAGGTAGCAAGATCCTGACCAAACTGATCGGTCGAAACTTAAGGGAATGTCTTGCACAACTTAGCACTCCTCGATAATGAGGCTAGAGTTGGGCTCCCCTCTTAAATACACACTTTTATTATAATTGCTTACTTTTAATGCACTATATTCTAGATATTGACATGCATTCTAAATATGCCCATGCATTGATAAAACTGAAATTCATGCAAAATAATACTTTTGATTTTCAATTTGAACCCAAACTCTTGATCCAACCACAAAGAAACCGAAAACCTAGTCTCCAAACCCAATGATTTGAGGCTAGTGCATTTTATCCATTGTGACACACTTAAGGAGTGAATCACGGGGTTTTTACCTTATATTTTTTTTGAAAATAAAAATAAAGTAAGGTGGCGACTCTCACACACCACACACAGTCAAAGCACTCCAAAGAGCCAATCAGACATGAATTAAGCATTAAATAGAGCCTTAAAACTGGTAAAATTGATAATCAGATCAACTAAACAAACCAACTAGTCGCATACAGGGCTAACACTAAAACAAACCGAAAAAGGACCACAGCTGAGTTTAGACCAGTCTCGGTGTTTTCTAGTTGCTTCTGTGACAAATCGACCAATGTGACCGTTCGATTAGACTCTGCCATAGCGGGTCCTGCCCATGGCGCCCAGGAAGAGGCTCATAGGAAGGAAAAAATAGATAGAAAAGTGGAACACATTAATTAAAAGAAGTTATTAGAAGTGGAAATGGATGGTTGAGACTTGAGACTGATATATTTTTTTTTTTAGATTTTGGGTACTTTTTTCAAGTAAACCTATACCCATGTTTTTTTAAATAAGGAAACCAACAATAATATTTACATGCAAAGGAAAAATTTTATTTCTATGAACTTTCTTTCATGTTGTTGTGGTTGCAAATTGGCTAACATGCGTTAAAATCTTAGAGCAGGAGGAGGAGACAGTTTCCAATTGTTATATTTTATTCTTTCTTTTAATTCTTTTTCTAGGTTTCTTGATCTTGACTTCAAGAAGTTGAGTCCCTCCATTTTATTTTTTATTTTCTAGAAAGAGAGATGAAGATGGAGATATTGGGCAATCAAAAGTCTCTTGAAAGAGTGTCACAAATAGCTCTACAAATGGGTAGTTTATTTCCATGTTGAAAAGTAAGATGAATTTGATTTTTTAGGGATTTGATCAATAAGGTCTTAGAAGAAAAAGTAGGAGGCAGTTGGGAAGCATTAAATGGAGGTCATAATGGAGTTTTTCTAGGTCACCATTGGCTTACTTGGCAAAGATTCCAACTTGTTTTCACCAAGTAAGCTACCATGTAATAAAAAAGAGCCCCATTCATGTAGAATCAATTTTTTTGGTTAGCCACATCATTCGGAGTCACTCATTTCAAATTTTTACAAATTGAGACACTCATTCATTACTGTTTTCTATTGAGACACTAAAATAAAAAAAGTGAAAGTTCAGACACTAAAGATATAATTTTCACTTTTAACTATAAAATGAATCAATTAATTAAATATATAGATTTTTCTTTATTATTGTGAGCCCCTTCCAAGCACTATGAAAAAGATTTGAAAGACGGAGTTGATCCAGATGGGGCCATTGATCAGTTTGTCACAGAAACTGGAAGGAAATCCTTACGGTTCCTTCGATTTGATTAGGTTAGATTAATTAGTTATGGCTTGTTTTAGCACTTTTAAGTGTGTCGGGTTGGCTCTTTGGAGTGCTTTGATAGGTGTCTGATGTGTTAGAGTCGCCACCTTAATTTATTTTTATTTTTAGGGAAAGATTAAGGAACAAACCTTGTGTTGGACTCCATTTTCAGTATGCCATCTAGATAAGATGAGCTAGCCTAGAATCATTGGGTTTAGAGACTAAATTTTCAGCTTCTTTCAAACGAATCAATTTTGAGTCATAATTAAGAAATCAAAATCTAGTTTTTCATGAATGTTAGATTATTGATTCATTATGATACTCATAATGCATGGCAATATCAGAAATATAATGCATGAAACATAATAATGTAAAGGTACGTACTTTGGAGGAGAGCCTAACTCTAGCCTCGTTTATTGAGGATTCTAGGCCGTCCAACACATTTTTCTAAATCCCCACCAGTCATTTTGGTCAGGAGCCTGCTACCTAGGTTGAAATTCATAGGTATGTTTTTGTACCTCGTTTGTATGAGGATCAGGGCGTATGAAGTTCTACTATCGATTAGGATGGTAGAGTTTTGAAAGTGCCATTTAAGGAGTAGGCTTACAGAGTGGGACAGACTGAGCTTTGATTTGAAAACTAATTTTGTGATTTTGCCAGACGGATCGGGATTCAAAGCATGTTATGTGCCAGACAGATTGAGCTTGACAGTTGATAAGGTGTCGGACAAACTAGGTTTAATTGACAAAGTTATGACCCCTAAAATCCGATTTCGTAAAAGAGGACCTTAAAAGCCACATTAAGTTTAACACCGAAGTATTAAATCAACATGGTTAATACTTGAGAATTTTAAAAACATTTCTTTCAGTTTTATAAAAAATGACTCTAGAAAAATTTTTGGAGAAATCTTACAGAAAAACTGTAAGAGTTTCCCCTATATATTCAGTATCACAAAAGTACAGAAAAACATTTAAAACATTTCTATAATCCGTCCATACATCAACTACATTTTCAAATTATTTTCCCTGACACAACTCCACATTCTCAATCTATCATCCACACATCTCATAAAAACTTAACATAGATAATAAATCAATTCTTTTTAATTGAAAGCATTTAAGATATTCATTACATGCCATAAAATATTCTTACTTTGAAAATAAAACTGTTGTTCCAAATATTTAGTTCATAATATTGTAACTTAAATAAAAACATTCTAGTGCCTTAATTATACTTACATACTGCTAGATTTTCCTAAAGACTAAAATAAAAGGGAAACCAATTAAACATTGACTATAATGGAATAGGGGCATCTGAATAGTGTGATGCTCGATGTGGATCATCTACCCTAAATTAGCAACCTGCACGTGACAAGTTAACGTGCTAAGCACAAAGTTTAGTGGTGCTAATTTCCCATTTATGGCAAGGAAATACACATAAGTAGTCATAATATCACATTATCATACACAACATTTCATCAGAATCAAAAGACATAATCATGATATAACATACTTCAGACGCATAATATAAATATTCATAGTCAACATGCTTAATTAAATTTGATAATGATGCATCACTAAATTAGACATAGTTAATTACGATAGCACATAAATCAGCATATGTTCATAAAAGCAACATAATTATTTATTTAGTTAATTTATAAAAACTATGTCGTTAATTAGGCATTTAGCATACTTAGAAGAATCAAATAGCAGACAGAGAATTCCATAATAAACATATGGCTCGAAAGCCCATATAACATCATACGACTTATGACATCCCGACCGGTAAAGCGATCCTAAGAGGGCGGGTAGAGTAAGGCTCTTGGATAGTTTCTAAGATGGGAAGCTAGCTAGGGTAGTAGAATACGGGACATAGGAATGAATAAGTTCATATATTAAAAAGGGGGAAACTAATCATTTAAGGCACCTTTTGGTGGAATGACTTAGAGAGTTGGAAGAACTCCAGGGTAAAGCATGCTCGCTTTGTGGAAATCCTAGGATGGTGGCCTCTTGAGAAGTTCCTATTTCACCTACGGGACAAAACTATGCGGGTCTTGCCAATCTAGTATGGGATGAACTGGCTTGATCGAAAGCATACAATTCCTGTGGTGGTTGGAGTCAGGGCATGACTTCAGGGACATCTAATAAAATTGGAACAATATAGGGAAGATTAGCATGGCCCTTGCACAAGGATGGCATACACAAATTGAGAAATCATCCAAATTTTTCTTTTGACATCTCGACCTGGCAAAGTGATCCTAAGAGGGTGGGTAAAGTAGAACTCCTAGTGTAACACTCCCTTTTCGATCCCGAAGGACCAGAACATGAGATGTTGCACTCTGTGTTGGAGGCACATACAGGCTTCTTTATTAGTACAAAACTAGTATCAGTGAAAACATAACATAGTAATTAAATACTCATCTTAGAAATCCTTTAAAACGTACAGCGAAAGTCTTAGTAACCCAAATTTGCCTAAACAATTTGATTATAAAAATTCGAGGAAAATTTAAAACCTTTAGATACAGTAGTGGTAGCCCTTTAAAAATTTATGAAAAGTTAGGCAAAACCTTTAGAAAATTTCAAGCGTTCCCTTTGAAAATCCACTTAAGAAAAATAAACAAAACCATTAATAAAGCATTATTATGAATTTCTCAGGAGTCCTTTACACAAACATTTAATATTCCAATTCAATAAAATGAATCTCAAGAGGAAATGTCCTCAAAATTAACTTTAATAAATTTCAAGATATCGAAAGTCCAATCTCAAAGTAAAAGTTCAAATCCATGTGGAATAAGTCAAAATCCTCAAAGAGTTTAAAGGAATAAAAGAAACAATTGTGTTAGACAATATAAGCCCCTTAATCAAACCAATGCTCCCATTATTGTAAACCTAACACATGCCACGAGTCCAAAATCAAGACTCACTCAATTATGGAAATAGAAGTCTTTCTCTGGCTACAAGTACTCGCGATCCACAACAAACAAATCTTCAACCTATGCGAGTTTAAAAAATATCGCACTGAGTATAAAACTCAGTGGTAGTCAACAATATATATGCATCACATAGCAAACAACTATGGTTCATTGAAACCATACACAATATCGGTATACATATACCATTTATAATCAAGACATGCATGGCATAAGAGCATATTACATAATTTAAACATCTAAACTGAAATAACCCATTAATTTATTTTTAAAAGAATTTTTATTTAAAATTTAATTGTAAATTTTCACCAATGAGAATTGGCAAAAAAAATAATATTTTATGCCGCGAACCGAATCAAAAACCGAATTTAAATAGTCTAACTCAGTCGAAAAATCCTTAAATCAAATGGAAATAGGCTAAATCGTTGGGTTAGACCAAATCGATTCAAATTGAACCGAAACCATTTAATTATAATAAATAACAATAATAATAATAATAATAATAATAATAACAAAAAAAAAAAAAAACCCAGAAAAAATTTCCTCTCCTTCCTCGTTCCCTCTCTCTCTCGCGCGCACAGCAAGCTCCCCTCCCCATTCTCCTTCGCGTCTTCGGCCAGTGTCTGCGACGATCAAACACAACCAAGGCACGAGCTCGACGAGAGTAACTCAGTGGTGGTCTTGGATCGTGAAGTTGAAGTCGCTGCTGGGAGATATCGCGACTGGAAGCTTTCGACATGCTGCAATGGAGTTTTCCGGCGATCTGAGCCATTTCCGGCGACTCCAGGCCATGAGGTGGTCATCGATCAACTCCCCTTGACCACGCGAACGTTTCCCCTCAAGAAATTCCGGCGATGGAGCAAGGAGAACGAAACCACCATGAAAGACGGTGGTGCAGTCACTGTCGGGGCCTTTTTCGGCCAAATAAGGCATAAGCGGCACAAATTGATCACCGATTCTGAATCCCCACAGAATTTCGAACATTTTGATATAAAGATCACCCAATTCTGGGCAAGTCCGATTTTCCGGCCACCATGCATGGCGGCGGAGGCAGCGGTCCGGTGACCGGCCGGCGGCGGTCCGGCGAGACCTCCAAAAACGCAGAATGCTGCATTTCGCGCGCTGAACACGAATCCGAAGTCCGATTTTCAATCGGTATAATTTATGTTTCAGTTATTTAAATTTCGTATAAATTCGAAATAGAAAATTAATACTGTTAAATTAAATTGGCTTAATTAAAATTAAGTGAATTACATGGAAATTAATTGCGAATTGAATTTCTAAATTCATTAGTGAAATTAGCCAATTTAAATGGATTACAAACAAAGGTGAAAAGGATTAATAAATTGGGAAAAATATAAAATTAAGACAGTTGAATTGTTAAAGGTAGAACAATATAAATATTGAAATTGAAATTAAGTGAAATTGAGATTGGAGATTGGGAAATGACTATGAATTGCCTGATGGAAGGACTGTGTATTGTGATGTTTATAATTTGGACAGAATTAATATAATGTATAAATTATTTTGGAATAAACCGATTAAATAAATACCTATGCATATGTGTATAAATGATTTTAATAAATTATAATATTAAATAAAGAAATAAATTAATAAGAAACAAATTAGCTAATTAAACACAAATTGTTTATATTATATTTATTTGATTTTGGTAACATATTTAGAAATGAAACTCTAAATGGTATTGTG
>CANUEX010003694.1:0-11955 GCA_948099535.1 Jatropha multifida
CTTTCACTGGGACCCAAAAACGCAGCGTTTCAGTCTTTTTTTCTAAGAAAAAAACGGAATAAAAAGTCAAAATAGTTACAAACAAAATACTCACCAATATATATATATATATATATATATATATATATATATATATATATAACACCATTCCAACATCTCTGAATTTGTTTATCCAGCCATTAACTCTTAATTTTTAACTAAAATTTTAAAATAAATTGTGATTATCCAAATTATGAAGTCTTTTTAACAGTAATTGATTATATTATTATTTATAATGGTTGGCTGCTTCCACTGTAATCATGAGAAAATGATTTTATTTATTTTATTGCGATGGATGTGGCAATGCAAAATGGACTGATTTTGAGATATACCAATCTTGCGAGTTTGGTTTGGAAGCAACAACAACATATTTGTGACGGAAAGAGCTCATTCAAAATCAATGCTTTCTTCCTATTTCTCATATCTGCAGCCTTTAGAATTAACGATCTAGACTACCGCGATGGAGCATCAGAACAATGAAGCTGCTGCAACTGAGGGGAATGGTGTTGCTGCAAATCAGGGAAATGGAGGTGCTTCAAATCAAAATCAGCTTATTCCGGTTTATCTCACGGGGAAGTTTGGTGTTGGCGGTGTAGACCAAAGTGCAACGGAAGATTTGAACAAAATTGACCATCAGTATAGTATTGGCACTATAGACAAAAGTGCAATGAAAGATTTAGACCAATTAGAACTTGAAGTCTTCCGAATTGCTCTAGATGATATTCCTGTGCTGGTACCTGACAAACATATAGGTGTGGTGGAGATAAGATATGTGGATGCCAATGAACAGCAATTATCGGCTGAAGAAATAGAGTGGTCAGATTTTATTAACAAATTGATTTATGTTGATCTTGCTGCATTATGAAGATCACTATTAACTTAACTGCAACCTTCAGTTGCTGCTCCTATACTTAGGATATGATAAATAACGTATAATAGATTATTAACTATATAATATAATTATATAGTTATTGATTAACCAGTTGTAATCTGTTCTATCAAAATAAACTGCATACTTTATTGGGTTTCTTTAATTTCTTGTCAGCTTGAACCACCAACAGATCGTTTTTGCAATTTTGCAACTTCTGAAAATAAAAGTTTCGAGCAAGAATACGAAACCCATCGTTATATAACTGAATGTACACAAATAAAGAACAATGATTGCTACAGTAGCTTGGATAACATTCAAAAGTTTATTGACTTGCAAAAGGTTTAGTTAAATGGAAAACGATTCCAGCATCAATACTGTTGCTTGCTTCCTCAGGCATTGCATGTGCTGCTGTTAATGCAATAACTGGAATATGAACATCATAATGTTTTTCCTCTATCATTTTAAATAATTAATAGCTATTTTAAAAAATCATCACTTTTTATTATAAATTTTTTATCTTTTTTTTTTCTAGCAAAAATATTTACATTGGCTTAATGTATGAGTAAGACATAAACTAGGAGTAGGTTAGTGTAATGACATAAAATTATTATTGCTGCTGGGTGAATGAATATAACAGTAACATATTTGTGAGAGAAAGGTCATAAAAAACGAATGCTATCATCCTATATCTGGTTGGATAACAACCAACAATTACTCCTGCCTTAGAACGAAGTTAGCAGAATTATTAATTATTTGAAATCTCAAGTTTCCTTTTGTCATTGTGCAAACCAGATGGACGGTGCTGCAAATCAGAGCGATGGCGCTCCAAATCAAAGTAATGGTGGTGGTGGTGGTGCAAATCAGAGGAATGAGGTGGTACAAGGAATAATGGTGGTGCCGGTGATTGTTACATATGATTCGTATGGTGCTTCAAATTACCATATTCTGGTTTATCATGTACGGCACGAAGCCAGAATAGACAGAGATGCACTTTTGAATTTTGGCCATTTGGAATTTGAACTTGTTCTAATTATTAATCAGTTTTTTGGTAATGTTCTTCCGCCTATTGATATTATTTATATTGGTGTCAACGGAGATGTTTTAAATCCTAACGAAACGACGTGGCCGGATTTTATAAGCAGATTGAGCCATATTAATATTGAAGAACATTGATAAGTATAATCACCAGAGAAAAGAATAGGAATTGTTTGTGCATCACTTATATCTCTATTAGTCCTTTTGTTACTGTAATTTTCAATTAAAGGAATCATTTTCCTTTTTCATGCTTTCGGCTTAATGAATAATTATTTGCAGGTTTTACTATATTTCTCTACATATTATGGATGGAAATTTGAAAATTGGAATTAACAAGTATCGTGTTTTGACTTACCATAAGTTGGAAATTGCATATGAAAGGAACATTTTCCTCTTTTTCCAGGAAAGTTTAGCCCTACAATGGCAATCACAGTATCAATAGAATTGTACTTTGTCCGGATCTATGGACCAAACCGATTAAAATAGAAAAATTTTTAAAAACTTTTTATACTTTATCATTTTCATAATAAAAAAATATTTTTATTTCAATAAAAATTCACATATTTATTGGTTTGGTCCATAAGCGGGCTATGGGCACAAAAAATATAAGAAATTTTATTTAATTTAAAAGAAGTGCTATTTGTTAGTATGTTATTTTATTTTCTTCCTGTTTTTTAAATATAATATTATTTCTGTTTCACAATACTTATCACATTTAAGAAAATAATTTTTTATAAAATACTTATCAAATTTGTAGTTTCAAAAAGTGAAAAATATGTTTTTTCATGTTTATCCTTTTAATGCCTAATAATCATTATTTCAATTTTATAATTTTCTTAGAGAATTAGAATTAAATTAATGGTGATATAGTCAATTTATTCAATAATTTATTATAATTTAATGGTTTTTTAAGAAATGTGAAATTGTAAACGTCAATGGAGATAGTAGTTAATAATAAAAAGGTTGTGGAAATAAACGAAAATAGAATTTTCTCAAGGGAGGTGTTCAACAAATGAATGATGCAAATCAGTGAATTGTTGGAGGGATCTTTACCCTGTCTTTTTCTGGGCCCTTACAAGCCCAGCCCATGTGCAGCCCACCCGCTTATTTAACACCACTAGTTTAGCTTCTAAAAGCAAAATCATCGTGAACGTTGGGTTGGGTGCTTCTTCCACTGCCATGAGAAAATGGGTTTACTGTGATAATGGTGACCAACAGTGGCGAGAAGGACGTGATTTTGAGATAGAATTGATCATGCGTCTTTGGTTTTGAAGCACCAGAAGAAGAAGAAGAAGAGGAGGTCATTCAAAATCAATCCGATCCTAGCTATTTCAAGGTTTACTTCTTTTATTTTCAAGGTTTTTTATTATTATTATGAAGACAACGGGTTATTTTTGAATTAAAAAGGAGATGAGAAACGTTGTCGTTTAGTGTTTTAACGGAATAATCCCTTGGTTGTTCTTCTCTTCGTCTCTCCCATTTCCATGTAAACTATATGCTAGAATTAATCGTCTGACTTTAATTTTTACAGTTGAAATCTGATGGAGGGAGATGGTGCAGCTCAGACGGGTGTGGTGGTGCAAATTGCCCATATTACATGTACAAGGGTTGCTGTAAATCCGTATATTCCGGTTTATCATACGGTTAACAAACACGTATTAGACAGACGTGCATTCGAAAATTTAACACAATTGGAAGATACAGTTGACCAAATCATTCATGAATTTTTAGGGGATTCTCAGGACTATTTTAGGGTTTATGTGGATGTCAACGGAGATATGTTGAATCCTATTCAACTGGGGTGGCCGGATTTTATCATTAGCTTGAATTGCATTATAATTCAACAATATCATCTTCCCCAATAGATTGTTTCTTTGATTTCTTGTCAAATTTGAACTGTTTCAGCTCAAATCCATTTGTGTGTTGTCGTTTTGGAGTAATAGCCATTGACAACGATTGAAGGAATTTACTGAAATAAACTCTGCAGTTCTTAATTACTCGTTTTAGAGCTTAATTAATTGTGATCATTTTTGTTAATGATTTTGGCTTAATGGATGATTAGTTAACGATTTTCCGTATAGCAATTCATAACAGCCCTTTAACGATCTCAAACAAGAACAAAAGGGTTTACAAAGAACCATTAAATAATTTTATTAATTAAAATCTCTCGTCATCCCTAAAAACAATAGATTTCGGTTCAAATCAGTTCAATTATGACAAAATCAAAGAAGTTAATAATGACAAAATCAGGAGTATGAATTACACTGTGTGCTTCTGCTTCCAAATGATTTTTTTGTGGTAATGTAAAATGGCAAGAAGAACGTGATTTTGGCAGTAGCAAATGAATGAAAGGTATCATGCATCTTTTGTTTGGAAGCAACAATAACATATTTGTGACAGAAGAAGAAGGAGAAGGAGAAGAGCCCATTCAAAATGAGTGCTATAATCTTATATGTGGTGTGCTCCTGCAGCCTCAGAAGTAAGGAGCTAGACTAGACTAGCGCGATGGAGCATCAGGTAAATGAAGCTGCTGCAAACGAGTGGAATGGTGGTGCTGCAAATAAGGAGAATGAAGCTGCTGCAAATCCATGGAATGGAGGTTCTTCAAGTCAGGGGAGTGGAGGTGCTACTTCAAATCGGCATATTCCAGTTTACTATACATTGCCGGAGGGGAAGTTTAGCGTAGGTCACGTAGACAGAAATGAAATGGGAAATTTGAGCAAACTTGAAGATGAACTGATTCGAATTGTTATAGATGATGTGCCTCTGCTGATACCTACCAAATACATAGGTGTGAGAGAGACGAGATATATGGGTGCCAAAGAAGAGCGATTATCACCTGATGATATGGAGTGGGCAGATTTTATCAACCAGTTGAATTATGTTAATTTTGTTGGAGCTTGAAGATCAGTAATTAAAGCTTTTAAAACTTAATTGTAGCAGCTACTATTAATTAGAATATGATAAATAACATATTAATATATATAAAGTAAAATAACATCAGGATTTACTGCGTTTTTGCAATAGCAGAAGTTCAGCTGAATGCAAAAATATAAAACAAAAAAAGAACAATTATTACTACAATTTCCATTTTCATAATATTTTTCAATTTTCACTGGTTATTTATCAATAGATTGGATAACATCCAAAAGTTTATCAACTTGCAAAGGTTTAGTTAAATGGAAATCCATTCCAGCATCAATGCTCTTGCTTGCTTCCTCAGGCATTGCATGTGCTGTTAATGCAATAACTGGAATATGAACATCGTACTGTTTTTCCTTCATCCTTATCAGTCTCGTTGCTTCATATCCATTCATTACTGGCATCTACATAACCAAACAAGAGAAGCAATTACATAAACTGCAAATGATATTTTGAGTTACAAGTTTAACAAATTTTAGTTACCTCGCAGTCCATAAATATGTAATCATAAGGGGAACATTTTGAATCTCCTTCCTTCTTTTGATCACTCAAAGCTCTGCAGACTTGATTTAAAGCCTCTTCTCCATTTGTGCACACTTCAACATTCGCTCCGAGTTTCCGAAGACTAGTTGTAATTAATCGGCGCAGCAACTCAACATCTTCAACAACTAGAACTTTCCTTCCATTCAAAGGTTTGTCTTTCTGTTTTACATCAGGTTTATGTATCATTATGTGCTGTAGAGTGATCGGATGTGACGCAGCAGAAATGTCTAACTCAATCATTGACGAGTTTGAATCATTCAATAAATTCAAATCTACAGAGCTGCAAACTTCTTGAATTGTTGATCCAATTACAGGCCTAGTGAAGTTACATTGGGATGTACCCCTGCGTTCAGGAAGCAGTGATAGCACTTGAATTAAACGCGAACCTTGGAATGGTTTATATATCACATAATCACCTTCAAGATTTCGCTTATCCTGTTGTACTTCATATATTGATTGTCTGATCATTTGATCATCTAACCAAACAAATTTACATGATGATTTTGGAATGTCCCTTCTGAAAGTAGCCAGAGTATAGTCAAATTCAGAGAAGTTACCAGCAGCATTATCCATCACGAATAAAATGATACCGGGAGAACTTTTGGAGTTGGTCTTTTTATATTGTGGCAAAATATGGTCAGTTCCATCTTTCATGCTCTGAGGCTTACTGCTTGCTCCTCCCGTATCTGGATTACTTGCTGCAGATGCGCTCAAGTTGTCAGATAAACTAGACTCGTGTTTTCCTGAGCTGAAATAAGTAATATCTAACTTACGCTTAACTTTCTCCAGCTCCGCACGAAAATGTCTTCCACTTTTGATAATTGTCACCTTTATGTTCAAGCTCTCAATATACTTTTTCAAAACTTTCCTCCTTTCTTCACCTGCTATAAACATTATAATATGCGATCCTTCTGGTTTAGGTGAAATAAAAGTGAAATGTTGATGAAATGCAGAAGGGCGACTTTCCTCAGTCTCAACAGATTCAGGTTCAGGTATGGAGAGAAAAACATTGAACCTGAAGCAAGTTCCTCTTTCTCCAAACTCTTTCTCGACAATACTTAATTCTCCTTTCATCACACGTACCTGAAACACAAGATTTGATTCATCAGTGCGAAATGAAGCTTGAATCAGGTTGAAAAAATTAATAAAATTAAATAGAGTAAAGTGAGAATAAGGAATTTCACCAAAGATTGAACAATGCCAAGTCCCAAGCCACAGCCTTCTTGTCCAATAGTAGTTTCCTTCACTTGAACATAGTCTTCGAAGATAGACTTTTGCTTATCTCTAGGAATTCCCTTGCCAGTGTCATCCACCTCAAATTCAATTTCCGTTTCATTTGGATTTTCTTCAACCTTTTGGAGGGCATCAAGATCAGTAAAAGCATCCTCATTTCGGTGACAAAAGCGTGACAAAAACTTCAAAGCAGTAGTACGATTGGACGCGATGATTTCTTTCTTGAAATTGTTTTTCTTGACCACAGCACGGACTGAGATATGACCTTCTGATGTAAATTTTATGGCATTACTAAGTAAATTGCATAAGATCTGTTTAAGTTTTATTCTATCGCCTCTGACAAGAGGTAACTTAAGAATTGAGCCGTCACAAGGATCTAGCACAATGTCTACACCTTTCTTCATACCTAAAAGATAGTACATATCAACTACATCTTCAAGTAGCTGAGCCAAGTTGAAGTCTTCTCTTTCAAGTGATGCTTTCCCAGCTTCAATTTTACTCATATCCAGGATTGAGTTCAATATGCCTAAACCATTTTTAGAAATTAACCCAAAAAAAAATACAAAAATAAAAATATTCAATGAATATTCCTTGGAAAAAGACAAAGTTAGAGCTAGCAAACCAACCTAGGAGGTCATCCGTGCACCTTTTCATTTGCACCAGATTTGCTGCAAACTCAGAGGCAGGCTTAGCATTTTCGTGACAGAGTTCTATCAAACCTGTAATGGCTGCCAATGAGCCACGCACATCATGGTTTGCACCAGCATAAGCCTTGGTTTTGTTCATACTCTTGCGCTCTGCTTGTTGAGTTGCTTCTGTTTGCTTAATTAGGGCAGCACATAAATACATCTCTCTTTTTGTTGCTCTTGCAGATAAGAATATGTAGATGCAAAGTGACACAACTATAAAAACAAACAGTATCGAAAGCAGTATGATTGATAACTTGCTGTTTCTATGGACAAGACTTGCCAATTCATTTTTGGGATATGCAAGCACATATACCTGCAGAAAAAGAAAAATTTAGGACTAAAAGGATCATATAAACTGACGCAAAAACTCCATTTTTATTCTACAAACGAGAAACATACTGATTTTACTCCTGCAATATCAGTAGTAGAGCAGTAAACCATGTACTTGTTTCCCACGAACTTCCCAGGAAGCGGTCCTGATTTTTTTTCATTAGAGCTGCAATATAAATCAATTTTATCTACAAGGCCACCATTTCTGTTTAATACTTGCACCGTAGCTGAGGAGTTATGAACATCTATTTGGGTGTCTTCAGGCTTTGTTTGCACAATCGCCTGGCCTTCAGCGGTTGCCAAGTACAAATACCCTCCATGAAGGTCTAATGCTGCAAAATTATCAATGACCGCTTTTATCGGAAGCCCCAGAGATATAAAACCTCTTCCATCCATAGCAACAATGTTAAGCAATAAACTATCTTGATCTTCGTTCGACCCTGTCCCAACTGAGGAGAACCCACTTTTGTTATTCAAGACCTTTGGAATCCAACTTGTATGTACTGCCATCAAAGATTTCGAGGAAACAGCATCTCCATATAACTTTCCGGTGTCACGATTCACTGGATTAGCATACCGGGACAAAGAATATGAAGTGTTTGAATACACTGCAATTATGTTTTGCTTGTCATTATAATATGAGAACATCAGACCATCATTTCCAATGTATGAAACTTGTGATATTCGTGGAATTGTAGCGAGAGATAAAAATAATATAGGCGCAAGCTGGACATGAAGAACACTGACATAATCATTAATCCATGTATTGTCAGCTTCTAACATTTTAGATAATTACTATATCTATAACTAAAAAACTTACCAACCTTTGTTTCAATTTCAAAGAATGATAGCTGAGTTCCATTTAGATATGCACTTACAGTTCGTGCTAAATTCCATGCTGATGAATTCAAAGAGCATAATAGTCCTGCAGTCTTCTCTACAACCGTCAAAGATGTGTTGCGAACTTTATATGATTCCAATAGCACATGATTTTTGGTTTGTTTAATCATCAAACACAATTCTGAGATTATAAAACATGACAAAGCCTGACAAATAGTGAAATCAAGAATGTAACTGCAGCTATTACCTTTAAATAAAAATAAAAGGAAAAAATTTAACAAAAATTGAATATAGAAGTAAGATTATGAAAGGAGCTACAAGAATCATGCAGAAGTAGACTGGCCTCAGAACTGCTTTTAGCTGCTGTAAAGTCCTGAGATTGGGCTTCAATTCCATGGCTAAAACTTTGTGCTCTAGAAATGAATATTAATGGAAAATAAAAAATTAGTTAAAATTTATTGCAATTTGATTGGGCATCCTACAAATAATAGTTGCAGATAAAAAATGCGTTAAAAAAAATAATAATAATGCAGAGTGCAAGAGTGGCAATGCAGGTAACAGATATAACATCTGATAATTAAAGATGAAAAACAATGCAACTTCTTAATGTTAATGAAAAGAAGCATATAATTTATAAGGTAATGTAGGAGTATTGGATACTTGCCTGACTTGTAGCGATGAAATGATGAACGAGGAAATGGCAGCCATCAAATAACCTTAACACAGTGGATGATATTTTGATTGTTTTAGTTCAAGTCAAAGAGAAAGATCAGGAGTTCTAAACAGACAATATCTCCATTCGTTATAATCCAGATAACTAGTATATATATTCGTTTTTTTTTTTAAAAATAGACAATATCCCATGTAAATTATTATTATTATTATTATTTTTCCTAGAAATTAAGAATTAGAATTTTCACTTCCCACGAGTAAAATAACAAACTTTACACTTAAAATTAGTACTATTACATATTTAGTAGTAAACAAAATAAAGGTAAATAGATAAAGTTAATTACTATTATAATTATAACTATTATTATACGCATTAAAATGAAATTTATATACATAAATACATATATATATATATATATAAAGCCTATTTGCTTCCACCAGTTCATTTTGGTTTCTTCACAATCAATACAGGACACTTGACATTCTGTGCGCAGTGGTTGCTCACACTTCCAAGAAAAGCCCTAAAATGCCCAAAATTCAAAATATTAATCGATTTATCAATGCGAAGAATTAAATCAAGAAAATAAAATTAAACTGAGAGCTTCTTGATTAAGACCAACCTCTTGATTAGACCGTAACCGTGGCTGCCCATCACAAGCACGTCGACGCAGAGTTTCTCTGCCGCCTGGCATATCACTTCCCTTGGATCACCATTCTCTACTCTCGTCTCCACCTTAACCTGCCCACACCACATACTCTAAAATTGCAGCTTTCCCCACACGATCTAAATAATCAAAAATTGAAAAAAAGAAAAAAGAAAATTACACTGAGAGCTTCTTGTTCTTTGCACATCTTCTTGGCCTTCTCTACGATACACTCCGCCACGTTGCTACTGTATTTCTCCATCGTCGAGATTATATCAGAAGAAAACAAATATCCTGAAAAAATGAAATAAGTAAATCAGACTGGTTTTTCATTTTTTTTGCCAAAAAAAGGAAAACCTTGACCTTGGGCATGGAGTTTCATTTCGGTATCACCTGTTCCATCGAGAGCAGTGTAAACAGTTGTGGGAGGCCTAGCGTAGAGAAGGAAAATGGTATCTTTGGAATTATGAGAAACAACATTCTTCAGACACCATGAGAGAGCATACATGCTCTCTTCGCTCTCATCCACAGCCACCAGGATTTTCCGAGCTTTTGCCGCCGCGTCGGCCATTAACGATATCGTTGAAGAAAAAACCAGAGAAGATTTTTGTGATTGACTGTATTGTCGCGTGTTTGAAGAGAGGGAGAGTGAGGTTTATTTATAGGGGTAGTATTGGGATGTGGATAAAAATTATAAATCCGTTGGCGGTAAGTGGATTTTGCAGAGACAATGCATTTTGCTTCAACTGTTTCCGGGTTTGGAGTTTGGGCCCAAAGTGTCCGACTTATGACGTGTTAAGCTTAGATAGATTAGCATCCTTTTAATCTTAATTAATTTCCTTCAAAAAAGTATCTAATAATCCTCTTTAAGGTTAAGTTTATTAGGGTTCTTTCTCCTCTGTTTAAATTTTATATTATATTATGATGATTCCTAATCATGAATTGACAAGAGTAATTTAAAATTATTGCCAGGTGTTCTGTAAAATAAAAAAAATAAATTAAAATTAAATTATATTCACATCATATCGGTGTGTTCATAGCAAAAAATTTACTATTTTCAATATCACTTAAGAAAGAAGAACGTTAAACTATTCATTTCAACACTCATTATAAATTAATATTATTTTTATCATTACGTACATGATTTTCAATTCAATTGAATTCATCAATTTCATCCATGCATTATCTTTCCCCGTTCTTTTTTTTTTAGAACACAGCCAAAACTCCAGCAGGGGTTAGGTTTCAACTTCCAAGAATTTAAGTTATTTTGGAGCACATTTGCTCTTTTCAAGGTAACTTTCACATTATTGAATATTGATGTTGCTAGCATAGAAGAAAAGGATAAAAATTATTTATAATATAAACAAAAATAAAGGTTTATTTGTCTGCAAGGTGGCTGACACAAGCACAAAGCATCCTTATTCTTAATGGATTGATGGATAAGGTTATCATTATAAATTTGGAATGGCATTTTTCCATATTGTGTTTGAGAGGCCAAGCACAAAGCACAACAAGATTTTATCTTTATCACGTCATGACTACTCTACACATTTACAGATTTTTATAACTTACATGGTTTTAGGTTTCTTTCCCTTTTCTTTCTTTTAAACTCAAATCACATCTGAATTCATGCGAATAAACTCAAAAAAAAAATAATTTGGATATTGTTTGTGCTTTGTAGAGATAGGGTAACACTCAATTCTATTTTAATTGATACTGATACTATATATATATACTGTATTAGTAAATATGATGTGTATATATATATATATATACACACACATAATATATTCATTTAATTTGATCCAATATGTTAACTGGTATATTGTAATACCCCGAAATTTTTATTTCGAAACATTCTCATTTAAATTTAAATTGTAAATTTTTAGCCAATAATATTACGCCACGTAATATTATGGAGATCGAAAATCATTTTGGTTCGCCCAAAAATTTATTGAGTAACCGTTAATTGAATAAATCGGACCAATATTTTTTTAATTGGACCGAATTAATTTAAATTAGACCCGAATCGGATATTTTTGAAAAACACTGTGCGTCACTATTCTTTTCTCCCCGGCAACTTACCTTGGACGGTTTGTTTTTATTTAATAATTAAAAAAATTTATAATATTTTTTT